>JAWPHD010013923.1:0-64788 GCA_037043455.1 Cyrtodaria siliqua | reverse complement strand
GTTTCAAAGATAACAAAATGCTGTATTTAGAAAATAGAATGCCAGTTTTGTATTTACTTATTCTTTCTTACCTAATTCCGTAAAACTATAAGTGTGAATAGAATTGTTCTAATTGATAATCTGTAACAGAAGTGGTTATGAACAGAATGGTTCAAATAATTTAGCTAAAGAAAATCCTTTGCAATAAATTAAATCAAACAAATCGTTTTGATATATTGAGGTTATTTTGGAAATAGTACGGTTACCCAGTATCAAAACGATTTCTTTGGAATTATTAATTCCGAATATCTCTGTTTAGATATATTGTAAATCGGCAATACTGCTTCAGTTCTAACTGTCTCATATAACTTTCCATGTGTTATGCATTTGTCAGAAAGATTTTCACTCAAGGGAAAATGTAGGATTGTGTTTGGAATAAATATTGACTAAAACGTATCTGTAATATTAAAACACAACAGCTCGTGTTTGCAGTTTGATTACGTTTACGTTCTTAAATTTCGTTCCAGTCAGGCCTTGAATTCACCAACCATTCTTGAGAATATTCTTAGACTTAAGCTCGAGTATGCAAATTTCAATCAAAAATATTTCTATACGTTTACAGAATAAATGTTCATAACAAGCTGATGAGTATAAATATGATCAATACATAGAGGATCTTAAACGAGTTCCCATTTCATATAAGAGCCTTTTGGCGAGTTAAAATTAAAAATAATTCATAACGAGTTTCATAAATCTTATATGGAATGGGAACGAGTTTAAGATCCTTTTTATCACATAACATTGCAATCAAATTAGTAAATAATAATTCAGATGGACATAGAACCGCCACGACGTCAGAAACACTTTAGCGCCATAACGTATGGAACGCCATGACTGTCTTATGATGTTGCCGATTAATATATGCAGTGCATTTCCCTTTATATGTGGTAGATATTTCATGATATGCATTGCATTTTTAATTATATCTGGTAAATAAATCTTTATATGTGGTAGAAAAGTGTTTTGTATAACGTGCATTATTTTTTATAAGCTGTCACAAATAATAAGTTTATGACTCAGATCTGGGTGAATTTGTAATAATAAAATAGTTTAAGTTAATAAACTTGCGTAGTGTTACAGGTTTAACTCAACCAGTCAAAATCGTTCCAGGTTGTATTACACGTGTGTCATACAATAGAATATTAAATGGGTGTTCGACACTGCTAACATGGGACGTTATGTGTACTAATAAATAGCAACTTCATACGATTGTTTATCTTTGAATGTCATAGAAATATTTGTGAACGAAATTTCAGTACTTGAGCTCAAGTCTAAGAATAGTTTCAAGAATGGTTGGTGAAATCCAGACCAGATGTGTGTTACAGCGCCTCCGTGGCCGAGGAGTTAACGACGTTACGTTGTAAACCTTCTCGCCTCTCACCGCTGCGGGTTCGAATCCCACTGGGAGCTCGACATGTAAGCGAGGAAGTGTCGATACTTACGGATGACTGGAGGTGTACAGTACTGGTTCTACCCAAGAAAAGTGGGTGGTCTGCCGTTACCACAAACAAAAAAAAACGACCGTCATATATAACCTTGCATGTGTTAAAAATGACGTAAAACGCCATACAAACAAACAAATCAATCACGTGGCGTGGTCGTTTTATCCTATATAACTTACATGATAGAGGCTTATTTCAAAATGATATGAAAACAAATATGGTAAGTGAGTATGTCGATACAAGTGTGGGCTGAGCATATACTAATGTGTGCTTGAATTAATTTAAAATAATCACTATTTCATGCAAAAGTTACTTATTTTTAATTTTGTATTTATTCCTTAGTCATCAAATAGGAAATCAATCCTAAGCGTTTTATTTGATAAATTCCTTTCCTATACTGAGCCAGACATATTTAGTAAGAGTATTGAAATGTGTCTAATGGCCAAAATAAATGAATTGTTTCATGTTACACCATGTTTTCTGAAAATTTTCATGTTACACCATGTTTTCTGAAAATTATCTTTCATTCCATACTTTGAACTAAATCATTCCAAATAAAACATTAAATATGATAAAATATGGAAAATATTCAAGTTGCGTTGTCAGTACTGTTATTCATTCGATCTTTGGAGATCCTTATATTTAGTGATCGGTGGTACATTTTCAATTTCTTTTGTTTTCCTATTTAATTTTCGATTCGGTGGTTCCACTACTCCCACCGATAAAAGGATCTGGATATTGTTTAACCACTCATAGGATGTGTTGTCTGCTTTTTAATTTAGTCTTTTGGCTGTTACTTGTGATACGCAGGCTTCATAACCGCTGCTCCGATCTAAATTCCTTTTTGTTTATTCCGCTCTTCGGGACATACAATTTTATTATATCATGGGACCATACATATCTTCAATAAGTCAGAGAATCAAGACATTTCACTAAGTCAGGGCCTCCTTCCTTCAATAAGACAGGACCTCCTCCCTTCATTAGGTTATGGCCTATTTCCTTCAGTAAGTCAGGGATTCCTGCCTTCAATAACTCAGGGCCTCCTCCCTTCAATCGACAGGACATCCTGCCTTTAAAATGTCAGGGCCTCCTACCTTTAATAAGGCAGGGCCTCCGGCTTTCACTAGGTCAAAGCCTCCTCCCTTCAATAAGACAGGACCTCCTGCCTTCATTAGGTTATGGACTATTTCCTTCAATAAGTCAGGGATTCCTGCATTCAGTAAGTCAGGGCCTCGTTCCGTCAATAAAGCATGCCTTCTCCTTTCAATAAGACAGGACCTCCTGCCTTCAGTAAATTAGGGCGTTCATCCTTCAATAAGCCAGGGACTCATTCCTTCTATAAGTTAAAATAACTCAGGACTTCTGAGGCAGTGCCTTCTGTCTTCAATAAGTCAGGGCCTCCTCCCTTCAATAAGACAGGGCCTCGGGCTTTCATAAGTCAGGGCCTTATCCCTTCTATAAGACAGGGGTACGGCCTCTTTCCTTCAATAAGTAGGACGTCTTGCCTTCAATAAGCAAGGGCCTCCTTCTGTCAATAAGTTAGAGCCTCTTTCCTTCAAGAACTCAGGGCTTTCTGCATTCATTAAGTCAGTGACTTCTGTCTTCAATAAGTTAGGGTCTCATGTCTTCATGAAGTCAGGACATCCTGCCTTAAATAAATCAGGACCACAAGCCTTCAATAAAGCAGGACCTCCTGCATTATATAAGACAGGGCTTCTGTCCTCAGTAAGTCAGGGACTCCAGTTTTCAATAATCCAGGGCCTTCTGCTTTCAGTATGTCATGCCTCATATTTACAATTGGTATGGGACTCATGCCTTCAATAAGTCCGGCATCCCGCCGTCAATAAGTCAAGTCTTTCGCCTTCAATAAGGTAGGACCTCCTGCTTTCAATAATCAAAACTTCCTGCTTTCAATAAGCCTTCAAAATTAAGGGACGTCCTCTTTTCTTTAAGACAGGAACTCCTGCCTTCAATAATTCAGGGTCTCCTGCCTTCAATAAGTCAAGGCCTCCTGCCTTCAATTGTAAAGGTCTCCTGCCGTCAATAAGTCAGGGCCTCCAATTTTCAACAGTCAGGGCCTTCTCCCTTCTATAAGACAGGACCTCCTGCTTTCAATAAGTTAGGGCCTCTTTGCTTCACTAAGTCAGGGTTTCATGCCTTCAATAAGCCACGGGCTCTTTCCTTCAATAAGTTATAGCCTCTTTCCTTCAATAACTCAATAACTCAGGGCCTCCTCCCTTCAATAGACAGGACATCCTGCCTTTAAAATCTCAGGGCATCCTACCTTTAATAAGGCAGGGCCTCCGGCTTTCACTAAGTCAAGGTCTCCTCCCTTCAATAAGACAGGACCTCCTGCCTTCATTAGTTTATGGCCTATTTCCTTCAATAAGTCAGGTATTCCTGCATTCAATACGTCAGGGCCTCGTTCCGTCAATAAGTCAGGACCTCAAGCCTTTAATAAAGCATGGCCTTCTCCTTTCAATAAGACTGAACCTCCTGCCTTCAATAAATTAGGGCGTCCATCCTTCAATAAGCCAGGGACTCATTTATTCAATACGTTACAATAACCCAGGGCTTCGAGTCAGTGCCTTCTGTCTTCAATAAGTCAGGGTCTCCTTCCTTTGATAAGATATGGCCTCGGCTTTTCAATAAGTCAGGGCCTCCTCCATTCTATAAGACATGGATTAGGGCCTCTTTCCGTCAATAAGTCAGGATGTCTTGCCTTCAATAAGCCAGAGCCTCTCTCTTCCAATAAGATAGAACCTCTTTCCATCAAGAACTCAGGGCTTTCTGCATTCATTAAGTCAGTGAGGGCCTCGTGTCTTCAATAAGTCAGGACGTCATGCCTTCAATAATTCAGGGCCTCCTGTCTTTAATAAGTCATGACCTCTTTTCTTCAATGAGTCAAGGACTCCTGCCTTAAATAAATCAGGACCACCAGCCTTCAGTAAGGCAGGGCCTACTGCATTGTATAAGTCAGAGCTTCATGTCCTTAATTAGTCAGGGACTCCTGTCTTCAACAATCCAGGGCCTTCTGCTTTCAATATGTCAGGCCTCGTGTTTACACTTAGTATGGGCCTCCTGCCTTCAATAAGTCAGGCATCCCGCCTTTAATAATTCAAGTCTCCCGCCTTCAATAAGGTAGGACCTCCTGCTTTCAATAAGTCAAGACGTCCTGCTTTCAAAAAGCAACATTAAGGGGGCTCCTGTTTTCTTTAAGACAGGAAGTCCTGCCTTCAGTAAGACGGGACCTCCTGCTTTCTATAAGAAAATACCTTTTGCTTTCAATAAGTCAATGCGAGATAGGCAGATCTGTTTGGGGTCAATGATAAAGTAACATATTACAATCAATAATGCTAAGTCATTTGTATACATAGTCTGTAATAAAAATAAAGCAAATATGTTGAAAACATAATTGTATAGGTTATCGAAAATCGTTCTCATGTCAAAGGAAAAGGGAGATAATTTTAAAATTATGAAATTTGGAACCTTTGTTTTAAATGAAGCTTTTATGAATTTATTCTCAAATGAAAATTATCTGAAACTTCTACTATATAAAAATCATATGATACGTTTTATATGGGAGTCGTATGGGGCTCCATTTATATAAGTATCATATGAAAATCATATAATACTTATATGATATTACCACTATATTATGTACATTATGTATGTCAAAATTGCCTATGTAGGGCTTGGGTGAGCACGTATGATAACGAACAAATCACTGTTTACACCAAATACAAAGATCATACCCCAAGCAGGGGCGTAGCTAGGCCGTTTTGGAGGATACGCCCGTATATTGGGGTCCAAGGGGCGGTTGTTGGGGGGTCCGGGGGGGCGAAGCCCCCCTTAAGCCCTAAGCGTCCGCACGTTCCTTTTGACGATTTCGGGCTGAAAATGATGGCTTTTATTGATTGATAAATAAATTATATAGTTGCGAAAAATTAATATCTTAGATTGAAATTTCCATTTTATGGCATCTGTTTTGATATGTTTATAAATTTTTAATGATGGGTCTTACCCTAGTCAGGCTTCAGTTTTTATTGCATTTTTGGGGCACTATGTTTTCTCATTTTTTTCCACGAGGCGTACGCCCGGGCGTACGGGCGTATGCCTGGCTACGCGCCTGCCAAGTTCGTAACCACATTATAAACCTCGTCAGCGCAATTGCCATAAGCTGATTTATTAACATACCTTGTTGCATACATAAAATAATAACATATGGCTTTGATAGAAAAAAGCAAGCACATTATTTGTTTTATTATACCTTACACGTGAATGGTTAATTATTTGAAATATAAAACACATATAGCCTGTTAGTAGGACGTATTTCTAGCATACCATAGGATAAATCAAAGGACTAAATAAAAGGTCCTACTTTTTAAATTAAGATGGAAAATCTTATGTTCGTTAGGCAAGATATAGAGTTTAATTAACATTGTTGAAGTGATACGGGAAATAATTCCTGAGAGAGAAAGATTCTTGCGATATATTCTGTGATGAATTTCTTTCCAATCGTCTTTTGACACAAGTATTCCTTCTTATGTCACTCCTTTGGACGACAGCGTGGAGTAATATTATGACGTCAATTCGTGACGTAATATCGTGACGTCTATCGTTTAGTTCATAACATTAATTTGGCTACTGTGCTATCTTGCGCACTAGGCGAGATAGCACAGTAGAGGAAGGGATATGTTATAGATCTTCTCAAACTGGGAAATTTCTATAATTCATCACAGAATATATAATATATAGTCACAACTACATGAAGGATATGAGCACTATAATATAACTCGAAGTTGTACCGGACTTGTGACTGGTGTGCTTAACATGATGCACTGTTTACGAAAGCCGGATGGGACTAGAATCGAAGTGACGAAATAACTATTACTCTCGTTACAACGAGAAATAATCTCGTAATAATGAGAAATATTACCGTAATAACGTGGGGAATGAGAAATAATCTCGTAATAACGAGAAATATTATCGTAATAACGAGGGTAATATCTTTCAATAACGAGAAAGTGTTCTCGTAGCAAGAAAGTTTCTCGTTAAATAACGATAAAATTGCTCGTCATTACGAAATAACCGTTTTTCTCCAATTAAATTCTGGTCCCATACGGCGTTCGTAATTGTTTCATAAAGCAATGTCCAAAAATAGCTTTTAAGATAAATCATATCGCAAACTAGACGAGTATATTTGTATATGTATACTCAGTTGCAAAAGAAGCTGGACATTTTGAAAATTTTACTTTACACCCTATCCTCTTTATCAAGCGACAGTCCCTTAATGATTCGACTTATTGAAAAACAAATGACAACATGATATTGGCAATGGAATAATAAAAACTTTGGTACCTAATATGGCATTCTAATTTTGAATTCTGAAAAAAAAAATACAATTAAATCTAAACAAAACTCAGTGTCCACTTTCTATTGCAACTGAGTATATAAGCAATGCAGCAAATGAATACGCTTCTTTGCTCGCACGTATTCATACGCGCATACTATTTCTAACAGCGGAAGACATCGCTTTTCGCTACGAAGTTCACCAAATACGAGATGAAGTGAGAGTAACCAAGCTCAGCTGGTTAAACAACTTTGCATACCTTATAATTCTTTGCTTCAGATTGTTTGGAATATTTAAGGTTTAGGTCGAGTTCTTATTGTATGAGGATTAGCAGACCCGAACTGTGGATTAATCACAATCTAAGAAAACAGACAATATGCGTAAATATTGAATGTGTGAAGCAGATGTGTGAAGCAGATGTGAAAGTAAAACATATATAATGAAAAAAGGTGTTTGATTAGTCAGCGATGAATTGTTTTATTCCAGTTGTAAATGTTCGGGATCACAAACACACGTGTTGTGGGAAATGCCTTTCTCTTGTAATTTTAGTTTATTCACACTCTCGCATAGGGCCTATAATAAAACACGAAATGCTTTCCTATCAATAGAATGTCTCCAGGTTACCTGGTTTATGGTTTTCCTTTAACTTTCTGGAAATAGAACAGAAACTCAATCTTGGGATCATTTTTTTTCCTCTGAAAAGTTGTGTTTTACCACTGAAGCTATAAGCACGGTCACTGAAATTCATTTTGTATTTGCACTGGTGTAAATCGTTTAAATGAAAATATCACATGTCAGAATAAATAATATACTCTAAATACCAGTTATTGGAAGTTAGAGTATGGCAGACAACTGAAATGGACATGCTAGAAAACAAATAGAGTATGGCATTATCTCGTTGATTGGTTTAAACACCTATTGGTGTATATACTCCCATCTCGATGTTTAAACCAGCTCGATGAGACCAAACTCTATCTATAACATAGAACATAGTTGAAAGGGAACTTAATAGAGAATACCTGTTTTATGGGAGCTTGTGACTGAGTTGTCTCCACAATTAGAAACAAGCGGAATGTTGGTTGAATGGTGTTTTAATGTTATTGTCAGCACATTTTGTTAGACTATATATGACGTTCGAATTTTTTCGAGGTGAATGCAGACCAACAACCTTTCCCTGGGTAGAACCAGTACTGTATACCTCCCGATATCCAGGTATGAAACCACTAATTATTTTCCCCACAGACACCAATGTTTAAGTGTCACATATTAATGATTTGCTGCAAATTCAACTCAAGTATGGATAATGCAGCAGTGTAATGTTCATATAGAAAACTAATATTCCACTTTAAAAAGCTGGGCTCACAAGACATGTAAGAAAGTTCTTGTTTGCTTACTAAACGGTACAGCTGTTTTCATTGATTGAGTATTTTCATTGCTCAAAAAGTGTAAGCATAGAGTCGAAATTTCGAAAATGTTCATCAGTGATCCAGTAAAATTTATTAATAAGCTACTTCTATATACAACCACAAAATCGAATAGAAATGGGCAGTTTTTCCCTACTTATAATGCCCATTTCCATAAAAAATGAGGGAATAGTTTTTATTATAGGAACTACATTCGACTACACCTCGGAGGTTTACATGTAATTAGTGGTGGTAAACCTATAAGAGAAGAAAACATGTTCAGATGTTTCTTAAATAAGGAATTTGTGTTGTCATTTCCATAACAACCTTAAAAACACCTACTTCACGTAAATATAATGAGTATTTGCCGAGATATGGTCTTGTGGATACCAATGACAATATATCGACATAAGTCAGAGATATTTTTTATAACTTTTACGCTATCTGTATTGTCATACCAAATGGCATTTCTTGTCAATATACCATATTAAATAGATCAAATGTTTAGAACAGTCAATGGACATTAATAAAATATGCATTTTCGGTACAATTAGGACGATGAATATGACATGCCAAAATTGATTTGTTAAGCAAATTCGTTCAAAATGGTGGTTCCGCACCTGATTATAGTACCGAATACGAGCTCAAAAATGCCAAAAATACCGTTAAAATCAAAATTGATACTAGATGAACGCTACCAAATCGAGTTTGAATGATACCTAATACTATTTTATCTTTTACACTAATCTTCATTTTTCACAGTATCCTATTTTAGGGGGAAAGGGGAAAGATTTAGTGATTTCATGCCTGCCAAACCTGTTGCCATGCAGATTTAATTCATGAAAACATGTTCCAAACATGCAGCCCTATATTATGTTGATACAAAAAAAAGCATATTTCAATTGCAAAACACTTCACAAACACATCTTTTTAAACACGAAACAAAATTGAAACTCAAAATTACGGCTTTTATAGACAAAATTGGCTAAAAACGCTCAAAACTTATGTAAACAACTACAGAAAACTTATTTTGAGCTTATTTTACCAATTGTTATCGGAAAAGTGTCCCTAGGTACTAATCTGAACAAGTCCTAATTACTGCACGTATCTCTTAAATGTATGAAACCACTAATTATTTTCCCCATAGACACCAATGTTAAAGTGTCACATATTAATGGTTTGCTGTAAATTCAACTCAAGTATGGATAATGCAGCAGTGTAATGTTCATAAAGAAAATTAATTTTCCACCTGAAAAATCTCCAGAAAAGCTGGGCTCACAAGACATGTAAGAAAAGTCTTGCTTGTTTGTTTACTAAACACGTCATCGGTACAGCTGTTTTCATTGATTGACTATTTGCATTGCTCACAAAGTGTAAGCATGGAGTCGAAATTTCGAAAATGTTCATCAGTGATCCAGTAAAACCTATTAATACGCTTCTTATATATACAACCGCAAAATCGAATAGAAATGGACAGTTTCCCCCTACATATCATGCCCATTTCCAACAAAAAAGGAGGAACTACTTTTTATTATAGGAACTACATTCGGTGGTAAACTTCCATAAAATAAGGCGTAAGTGTCGAGCTCTCAGAGAGATTCGCCCCTCGCAGACGTGAGCGGCGAGAAGGTTTCATATAACGTTTTCTTTAGCACGGATCACGGAAGCGCAGACAGAGGGAATGAATGAACCACATGAAATTATGCAGTCTTATTCAACTAAAGAAGTTAATACATGCAAATGCAACAACTAAGTCCGAACGATGCATTTTTTTGAGTATTAAACAAAACAAAAAAATACTCGGATACAACTGTATGAATAATTTGAACAATTATTTTTTCTTCAATCATATTATTTTGTTATGGTATGCCTTCAGATTATTAAAAGCGCAAATACGTAGTGAACCGCGTCAAAGGAACATTCGTTCAAAAATGTACTCCTTTTTTCAATTGTTGCCTAACATAAAACGTGGCCTTAGTCAAAATATTACAATCTGGGCATATATTTCTATAAAATCTTCATCATCTGGAATTTTAAAACAATTTGCGTATGAGAAGTTTGTGAGTAAATAACTATCTGCCTGTCATGTTACTTCCATAAGAATATGGCTATCACCGTGCTTGAGTAATTTGTCAATAGAAACCAACTGAGTGATCTTTCTTTTTTCCGAGCGAATGATAACAAGTTAATGTTACAGCGAAAAAAGCGTGACGACGGCAAACAACGAGCGTTTAAAAATATTATAATTATTAATTCTATCGCAATGTTATTGAATATTATAGTTATCCCTAAGACGTTTTGACATAATTCAACCTAAACGTTATTGAATATTGGGTGACATAATTCACCTCAATGTTATTGAATATTGGGGTTATCCCTAAGACGTTTTAACATAATTCAACCTAAACGTTATTGAATATTGGGTGAAATAATTCACCTCAATGTTATTGAATATTGAGTGACATAATTCACCTCAATGTTATTGAATATTATAGTTATCCCTAAGACGCTTTGACATAATTCAACCTAAACGTTATTGAATATTTGTGTGACATAATGCACCTCAATGTTATTGAATATTGGGTAAAAAAATTCACCCCAATGTTATTGAATATTATAGTTATCCCTAAGACGTTTTGACATAACTCAACCTAAACGTTATTGAATATTTGGGTGACATAATTCACCTCAATGTTATTGAACATTAAGGTTATCCCTAGGACGTTTTGACATAATTCTACCTCAACGTTATTGAATATTGTGGTCGTATTTAATTGCGGAGTCATCAGTAAGAAGATTGGACATAATTCACCGCAGTCGTATTGAATTGCGGAGTCATCAGTAAGAAGATTGGACATAATTCACCGCAGTCGTATTGAATTGCGGAGTCATCAGTAAGACGTTTGGACATAATTCACCGCAGTCGTATTGAATTGCGGAGTCATCAGTAAGAAGATTGGACATAATTTCACCTCAGCGTTATTGAATATTGGAGTTATCACTGAGTATTTAGATAATATTCTACTTTCATAATTTTTATTGGATATTGGAGTTACCTCTTAAAAAATGGACATACTTATACCTCAATGTCGTTAAATGTTGGGGTTATGACTGAAAAGCTTGGACATAAGTCTTCATTATTTTGATTGAATATTGGAGTTATTACTAAATAGTATGGCGCATTATTTTACCTCAATGTTATGGAATATTAGACTTGTCACGTAATTTAATTCTACATGTACCTCAATTTTTTTGAATATTGGAATTACAACTAATTAAGTAGTTTGGGCATCTTTTACCTTAGTTTTATTAAATAATAGTGTTATCATTAATAGTTTGGGCATAATTTACCTAAATATTAATGTTATAATTAATAGTTTGGGCATAATTTACCTCAGTTTTATTGAATATTAGAGTTATCATTAACTAGTTTGGCCATAATTCTACCGCAGTATTATTGAATATTTGACTTAACACTAAGACGTTTGGGCTTACAGGCAGAATATGCTTATTAAAACATAAACTGAAACAGTTGACAAAGCACTTGGAAGCGTTACAACATAGCGAAATACGCTAACAAAATAACTGAATAAAATAAACCTGTACACGCTATGCCTAATAAATATGCATGTACTAATTACGCTGTATTCGTTACACGCTGCGCCGTCGCTAAGCACAACATAGGAAATATGCTGATCCAAATGGTTTATTTATAGCACAGATATTGTTTATGTAAACACAATAGTTGAAAAGTCAGCGTGCCTTTTTAACGAAGCATACCATTCGTATTATTTATTTATATTAACGGCTGGGTACTACCTTCATGTTAGATTGAATATTGGAATGAAAAAGTAGTTTTGGCACAGTTTTCTTCAATGTAGTTGAATATAGAAGTTATGAATAAGTAATTTGGGCATAATTCTACCTCAACATAATTGAGCATTGGAGTAATGCATAAGTAGTTTGCGTATGGTTATACCTCATCATAATTGAATATTGGAGTAATGCATAAGTAGTTTGCGTATAGTTATACCTCAACATAATTGAGCATTGGAGTAATGCATAAGTAGTTTGCGTATGGTTATACCTCATCATAATTGAGCATTGGAGTAATGCATAAGTAGTTTGCGTATGGTTATACCTCATCATAATTGAGCATTGGAGTAATGCATAAGTAGTTTGCGTATGGTTATACCTCATCATAATTGAGCATTGGAGTAATGCATAAGTAGTTTGCGTATGGTTATACCTCATCATAATTGAGCATTGGAGTAATGCATAAGTAGTTTGCGTATGGTTATACCTCATCATAATTGAATATTGGAGTTATCACAAAGAAGTTTAAGCGTAAGAAATGTCTTCTTAATTCTCTCGGAATACGTGTTAAGTATATTAATAGGACATATCTTCCTGATCTTAACACGATATATGTATAGTATATGAACTTCCTATATCTGTTATAGCAAAAGAACCGTACTATCAGTTAGATTTGTCTGTCGTTTTCCTTTGAAAGCGAAAATTAAGACTTTGCGTTTATTATAGCGATTAAATAACACTGGGTTTAAATCTGAGACATTATTCCCGAGGACGTTAAAATAATGCGTTTAGCATTTCTATCAGGACGTGTAATTCCCAACCGACTGATATATCTATATAATTATGTATTATATTTCCAGATTTGACACAAGAAAGACCGTCTGTTGGAAATTAGTGTCTCGCCAATTGTTGAAAAAAGAGGCTCCATGCTTTTGCTAAAACGCAATACAGAGTTATGAAAGTGTGTGTCTGATGTTTAATGATACCAAGGAAATATTTAAAAATAAAAAGAATGAATTTGAATTGGCAATGTTAAAGACATTGAAATGTTAGTACCTTTAACGCAAAATAGTTAAAGTAAATACATTTCTAAGTCGAATAAAAGGCAATATTGTTTTCTAAAATGTAATTCATAGGTATGTAACTTGTGAATTCGAGTGGCCTTGTAGATAATGAAAACATAACAATGTTTTATCGAAACTGAAGTAATGTTGAAGATTTTAGAATGTGACAAACTGTAATGAAATGTTTTAACTTAAATAAAAATGGCCATGATTTTACTATAATTAAAGACATTTTCTAAAGCGTCATCCACAGAGTTGGGGAACTTGTGTTGCGGATATCATTGATGATACTGATGACGTTTGCAAAGTTTGAGTGTATTTGAATAATACATGTGGATGATGCTTTAAAAAATAAAAACGTAACGTAACCGTCGCCGTCACTTCTGCTAAGTGGTAAGTATGTCCTGCAACCTTCTCCTCTGTGCGACAAAAGTTGAATGTATCGAATTACTGACCATTTCGAAAAGAAAAAAGGTTAATATTATTAGTAGGGAAGATTCACTTTTTTTGTCCTCAAAATGCACTATAAATACACGTATTGTAACATTAAATGGAACTACTGTTACCATGGTTACACATATGTATATTTTATTGATGAGTTACAAGAAAACAACGCATAATTGATATGAGGAATTTTATTTTAAGGACGGTAACAAGAATACAACCGGCCGGTGTTCGCGCATTATGACGTCATTAATGCATCACCTAACAAAGATGCACATTGCTAGCAATTGCTCGTTATATTTTAATATATCGGTTTCCAACATAGAAACGCTATAAATAAACTGCTTCAAGAAAGCAGGCAGTCAATAATAAATGAAACGTTTTAATCGTATCAGGTATGTTGAATGAACATCCCACTCGGGCGGAAAATGGGTGCGTGCTCATTTAAAGCACGCACGCGCAAAGCAACATGTGTACTGGACAATATGCAGTTTGCGCATATTATTGATCAATGTTATATTAATTTGGTTAGAAACAATTCAACCTAGGAAATTTCGTTCATTAAACACCAGATTCGAAGGCGTTTTTCACTATGCTGACTTTCGACGCGTCATCGCTGGATGCAAAGTCAATCCATGACTCAACAATTTGGCGCAAGGGAACTAGTCCATCTACGGGGTTGTAGGCCTTAAAGAACTTAGTATCCAAGGCAACATTTTCGTGACCGTAAGCTTTGAAGGCGATAAGGAATTCCTCCTCAGAAATCGATCTGTCCTTGTTTGTATCAATGACGTCGAAGAAAATGTTGAAACACTTGTCCATTTGCTGTACAAACTTTGCTTTATCGGCCTTGTAATCGTCATTTAGAGAGCCGATGAATTCTGCTTCTTCAATCTCGCCGGTTTTACCACGGAAAACAAACTCGTTCCACCATAAAGCGAAGTTATCTTTCACTTTCTTGCCAATTTCCGTGTCCAGCTGATGCATGTCCGCGAACTTGCTCCTGAAATTAAACAATGGAGTTTGAATACAGCAGTCCCACATGAAATAGAATGGATAAGTTTGTCTACATTTAAATGTTTGATGTATTTGATTGCTGGCACCGTCACAATATTTAAGTACATGCTAATTAGAATAAGAGATGTTCTTTTTGTATTTGTTTTTATTTAAACTCAATAATTAAATAATTAAATTGTCTTGAAACACGTATTTTGCCATCATTTTTTCTAAACTGCACACCTACTGGACAGCTACATACAACACCGAATGTGTGGTACACGATATACCGTCAAGCGATAATAACAGTTTTTTTGAATGGTGTTTCGTCATTTCTAGCACATGTTAGGCCATATAATAATAATAATAATAGTAATACGAGGATAGATTCCAGTACGTAACATCTCATTCTGTATGTGTTTGTTTGTATGGTGTTTAACGTCATTTTCTTTTACAATGGCTATGGTGGTCGACGTGTGTGTATTTCTAAGGATTATAGTCCGTCCACCTACGAAAGGTGTCCTACCTGACGATTATAGGCACAATGTCTGGACTTTTATATGTGTGTTGTTGTGTGATGTTATGATATGTCTAATTGAAGCAGCGAACTCAATGGTTTCTGTATAGTGCCGCCACACTGGAATACCACGCCGTAGTAGACATGATACCCCCACCCGCCAGTCACATTATTCTAACACTGGTCAATCAGTCTTAGCACTACCCTTTATTTGCTCAAGCAAGGGTTACAAGTGACTACTATATTTTAAAAGTCTTTGATATGACGCGGTAAGGGGACTCGAACCCACGACCTCCCTAATGCAAGGCAGACGCTATAACCACTACACCACAATGCTTCGGTTATGGATGGTCGACCTTTTTTATTACTTTTTTATATGGTGGAAGACCATCCACTTATTACTGGCTAGAACCAGCACTGCAAGAATTTCTAACTTACAAGTCGAACTCCCAGTGCGGATAGAAGGGAGAAGGCTTCAAACGCGGCGTCCTGGGCCTCTCCACCACGGAGGACTATAACGCGGTAGACGACATGCGCAGTATCACAGAGGAAAAGTAAAGCAACTAGGATGAGGATTAAAGTATTGATAAGTGTACCTTGACTCCTCAACATCTTCGATGGAGATTTTGCCGTCATGGTTGACGTCCAGGGACGTGTACCAGAGTTTCCATTTAGCGATTAAGAATTCGTTGGCCATGATGATTCTGAAAAAAAGAAAATTAAGCACGCGTCAAATGTTGCCCTGGTAACATATCACATGTTATTATAGCTTCACATTAGCTGTTGCTTCTTTTTTTTTTTTATAATTTTATGTTATAGAAAAAAAGGTGATATTTTGTATTTAGTGTTTATATTCTTTTTTCTTGTTATACTTTCTTCAAACAATGTATGCAACGCTTAAAATACAAGTAACTAGAAAATATGCGATCTGCTTTAACATGCATGTTACAGAAACATTTTTTATTAAAGTTATTTTTGATTTAATCAATAGAAAACTGTTGATTTATGATTTAAGTACATATTTTACTCTTAGGCTAAAAACTGTTTGATATTAGAACATGCCTTTGCGGCCAATGTGCAGCACTTAGGTCACATAAAACAAAGCATTCGTATACACAACTGGCCTTCCAAAAGGCGAAAAAGTTTATGCATTTGTAAAAGCAAATCTGAAAGCAAAAATACATGTGGTTTCAAAGCTATAATTGTAGTTAAGCGCACACTAACTATAATGTAATGCTAAGTCTAAAAATAAAAAAGCGTTAGCTTTCCCTGTCGCGATAAACGGTTAGCTCCCCTGGACGTTGAAATAGGCACAGAAGGAACATGTTTTGCGGTTACAATATAACTGTGTAATTCGGTTCTTGGTTACATTTTAAATCGCGAAACTGGTGTTCTGTATTAAGTTACATTTGACAAGACTAAGATCATAGTCATGATTTCAGACAAGTTTTGTATTGGCTGAGTAATTCTGAGTTCTAGCACTGACAATCTGATAATGCGTAGTAATACATTCCAAAACGACAACGACGTGATTGCTTTTTGAATTCCGACCCTAAGCGTTCATGGTCTTTAGCCGGAATGCAGTCTATCTTAGAAAAATAGAGTGTTAACAGCGTGTTTGTTTAAATTAGTAGAATGGTATCTAGACCAAATTAACTAAGAATTAGCCTTTGATCTTAGGGATGAACTGTAAAGCTAAAGTGAATCGTTATTTATTGATACAGTTATTAACAGTTGACTTATGTTTCAACCCGAATGATTAGCATTAAGCCTAGGTACGAGCTATACATATTTTCTCTTCTCTTTATTTGTTTCACACGAAGTATGTATGCTTCATTTAGACAGTGCTGAAAAGGCAGACTAAATGTATTAACATGAATATGTTAATGAAACTTTCGGAAGTCGTATAGCTTAGAGAATTAATAGAAACTATCCCACAACTATGACAAAAGTAAAAAATGTAAAATATATAAAGGATCTTACATGAGTACTCATTCATAATTGAATTCATTAAACGAGTTGGCAAAATGATATAATGAGAGGCAAAATGATATAATGCGAGGAAATGATATAATGCAAGGCTCTTGCCGAGCATTATATCATTTTTGCTGACGAGTTTAATAAATTCAATAATGATGAGAACGAATGTGAGATTCTATTTATTACGTCACATTATGTCAGAAAATGTACATTAGCGTGACGTCCATGATGTCATTAACGTTATGTTATAGCACTAGTGGAATATCGAAAATATTGAATGGTGTTATTACACTCACACACACACAGCATGTTATCTGATAAATATATTGATATATAAGCAAACACAGAGTGAATTGACAAGCGCCATAAGTGACGGTTGTGTTTACGCACAAAACTACACTGACGATATATCTCAATAACATCAAAATGTTGATAAAATCGACATGCAAAAAAGCAATATTATACACGTTATCTCTGCATCATGAGTACATGCAACATGAAAATAATTGAGCCATGCTTCGTGCTTAGTTACTATACAGCTTGAGCCAATGATGTGATCTTATCAAGCTATGAGTTATGTCAACTGAAATCCAAACTTATCACATTGATGGTGTTTATATATTTTACACAAACTGCTTCCAACAATCATCAAGCTATTCTAAAAATAGGTGACCCATCCGTTTTTAACATCATTTTTTGGACAAGCCCATTGTCATGTTGAATATTTTCTCAAAACATGTTTAGCATAAAATAACTGACTTATCCATTATGAGTCCTTGGATTTCAATTGACTAACACTAAATAAATACAACATCGTGATGACATAAAAGATCTTAATCAATGCGTTTACTGTACTATGACGTGCCCATTGTCGAAATATATTACGTCACGTTTGAGCAGCATTTTTTACAGCTCATTTACGTCATTTTTTTAATACATTATTACATAGACGCTTCTCTGACAAAAGTAATAGATCGAAATCAAATTCGACGATGTTCACGTCATATTAAGTAAACGCTGTTATTGCCAATAGTATAACAAAACACATACATTTTCTTAACAATAAAAATCGCTAAAAAGCACACATCACTCCAGCCACTTGTTACTGTTAAGCCATTAATATCATCAAGTTCATCACTGCAGCATAACACTCAAGTGTTCACATACAAAATCTCGTCTGCATCTGCACGTAACCCAAGCCAACTCAAAAGCATGTGCCAGTGAAATGCTTACCTTGTGTACAATTTGTATCTTCCCGCGAGTGTAACTCTCACGCCCATTCGGTTCTCTTCGGTAATTACCGTTCCGAAGACACAGTATGTCCAACACATAGCGAGTATAACTGTTTAGTTTACAGTGCTTGCTCTTAATGATTTACAAAATGCAATGAGTCAACATAAACCATTGTATCTTCTTTGAGCACGTATATTTACAAAAGATGCGTGTTCACTCCTCGAATTATACTTTTAATTAACCCTCAGAACACAGATCTAATAACAAATAAATTGGACTCTACGACAATTATCTAAATTTCAGGTGGCAGAGTGCAAACATTTCATAAAATATTTCCCAACTTTAAACACACATATCATAAAGAGTTTTATAGATACAAGTTTCATTCATGCCAAATCCCATCACAAGTTTAATTTTCTTTCACATGTTAGTATTTTACTTACTCCTACCTTTAGAGAAAAAAAGGAGTTTGACGGAAACTTTGACTGTGTCAAAACATTTATTTTTAAGAGAAAATCGAAAAAGGATGATATTTTTAACTTTAAACATCTTTTTATACAATTTCCTTTATTGAAAATAAATATAAAGTATTGTAATCCCATTTTGCTATTCACTATGAATCTTTTGAATGTATTCTCATCAAACTCAGAGAATAACTGAGAGCGAAGATAGAAGGAAAAGGTGCCACGTGATATTTTGGTTATTTCGTTGGTTAAGACAGGAAGTTTCCTATCTGTTTATTAGTATGTCTGTGCTCAGAAGAATCATGGTGAAACGATAAATACCCAGTATTTTCAAAATAAGATGTTCTAAGCTAGATACATAAAATCATATTTTCTAAAACACAAATACAAGTTCTCCGGCCATGTTTTGTTTCATGAACATGTTTATGCTCCTTTAAATCGAAATCAATACGCAACACTAGATATTTACAATTCACACATTGCAATATCTGTGATAAGCGAGAATAAGATTTTATTTGATGACGTAAAAAATATGTAAATTAATCCACAGATAAATGTATTTATCAATTATCTGGCAATAGTTGTGCAGCTATACAATTCGGATTTACCTCATTTCCCCGTGCAGTCACGCAGAGTGGTAAAAGTAGATCTACGTCATGAAATAATACTTACTTAGTAGAGGATTTAAATATATGTTTCTCTCCGAGAATATCAATAAATGTTCATATGATGTTTAAGAATCAAATTTGTTAATTGATAATACAAAAATGGTGGCCATTCATCTTTAATGACTAGTTGAAATGACACACAGCCATTTTGAAGATGTTATCGAATATAACAATAGCAACTCAATGTATTAATCTATTCCATTTTAACTTTAAAACTGCTTGCATATAATTAAATAACATTTCTACTTTCTAAATTGTCTTCGTTGTTTTTCCATCTGTTTAAATTGGGGAAATGTATTCAACAGTTAGTCATATGCAAACACAAGTTTTAATAATTAATATTAATGATTACAAAAATGCAATTAATGTAGAAACACGAACGGGACGCAGTAAGTTTTAAACAAATCAAGATTGTTATGAGTCCATTTAAACCCAGCTAGATCTGTAGAAGGCGGGATATTGCGAGAAGAGGGAGGGCATACCCGTTAAAGGGTCTGGAGGCGATCTGTAAAGTATATGGATGTCAATCCAGTTTTAAATGAATTACAATAATGTTCGGCGGTTTGATATTAAAGGTAAAAGTAGACCTCTACATTGCACATCAGTTCCCTCCGATTCGGTAAATTTTTTGTGACGAACATGTATAGTCACGAGAACTTGGCGACTCGGCGAATTATATCAACCGCTGGTAACAAAATGAAATACATAACAATATATTTGTATCATTCAACATTTTAGATAATAGTCAAGGGCGATAGTTATTTCTTTCATCAGTTTATTAACAAATACATAATAGACTAGGTACAGTACTTTACATGGTTTACGCCAATATGAAGCCGCAGATATTTACAAACGTTTATTCTTCTTCTTCTATAAGTTTGTCTGTTCGTATGGTGTTTTTACGTCATTGAAAATAAGAGAAATCCAGGGTCCGTATTCATGAATCTTGTTCAATATTATCAATTTTTTAAACACCTGTTCCATCGATTTAAGACGTTTTCTTAATATTGTTAATAAGGTTATGGATAAATAAACCTTCAGCTACTGTAATAATGTAAATAGTTATCTTAAAATAGATGGTTTGTAGTGTCCCTCTGAGGTTAATAAGGATTTTTAAGTAATATTTTCCACTTACGTTGCTTTATGAAAACGGGCCCAAGTAAATTTAGACAAAAAACAACAGCATATTAAAATCTTTAGTCAAGCTTTTACAATAACGTTACTTAATAGATATTTATTTCCTCATATGGAATCAAATATTTTTATTTTTTCATATAGAATAACACATATCTATTTTTTGTCATATAGGATCACACATTTGCGTTAACTAGTGACTATTAACCTTATAGGAACACTTTGTCATAAAACAAATGACAGGGTGTAGGCGGTGAAAAATAATCCTATCAAATGTGCGTGGTTTCCATTAACTGTATATAATGTTTCACAATAATATCATGTTTCACATTATAACGATTTACTTTATACCAGACAATGTCATGTTCTATTGTTCGATTAATTTGCACCAGCTCCTAATCATTCGCACATACAACCCCCAGAATGCTTCACAGCCGACAATTAAAAGTGTTCTAATTGAAAAACGGACATGCGCAGTGCAACAGTCTAATACAAACCCCTTCAGTCTGATAGTTGCTGTCACTAGCAATATGAATCCTGTACATAATGAATGTTTAGCGACAAATAAATAATGAGACAGAAGAATACTAATAGCATCGGTAACCATGT
Source organism: Cyrtodaria siliqua (assembly GCA_037043455.1). Lineage (NCBI taxonomy): Eukaryota > Metazoa > Mollusca > Bivalvia > Adapedonta > Hiatellidae > Cyrtodaria > Cyrtodaria siliqua. The sequence continues at coordinate 43,626 of JAWPHD010013923.1, read as the reverse complement.
AACAATAATAAAAAAAAAGCGTTTGTTCTCCCAGAAGTAGGTTACCATGGAAATAGCGATGGAAGCAACCAACAAATATTAAGTGTCTTCATTAGATGAGTTCATGTCGGAGCTGATTGATTCGATTGTTCTCAGACGCTAATAAGAATTAGAACATTATTCCCGTTGTCTGCATTAAAAAACAATCCATGAAAGAGTCAAACGCAATAAACGCAGAATAATCAGGATGTCATTATAGTCATGTATTAGCAATGATTATACGGTACGTTGTAATTGGAGTTTTGCTAGTTATCTCCATGCTGACGCCACGCGCATTATGCCTGGCAGAAACCACGTGCATCGCGAACACGTCGCCCGATGCAAAATCGTGACATATTAAGTATATTGCAGTATCAGCTGTATGCAGACTAGTGGGAGGGGTAAAAAAAGTACCATATTATTCGTCAAATGCATACTTACAGCTGACAAGCCAAGCTATTTAGCGTTCGTGTGTGTACAAGGGTTTGGGAGGTTAAAAAACACGCCGATCATAATACTATTACCATACCCATTTCTCATAACGTAATCTCTGTAGTGACTGTTCGAGAAGCGTAACTGAGGGTACTAAATATAAGCAACGTTACACAGTCATTGCGGGTACCAGCAAAAAGACAAAAAAAAAAAAAAAGAATACGTTTCATTGCAGTATGGTACCGAACATGAAATACAGAGACTGAATAGAAAAAACTGACAATGCCAAACACTCGTAATCTTCCTCTAAGTATAAATCTAAAAAATGAAATCTTCTTTTCTTAAACGTTTGTAGTGGAGGCAGACCATCCATTTTTCCTGGGTAGAACCAGTACTGTACATCTCCCGATGAGGCAGACCACCCATTTTTCCTGGGTAGAACCAGTACTGTACACCCCCGTCATCCGTAAGAAGTGTACGTTACTGGTTCACCCAAGAAAAAAGGGTGGTCTGCCTCCACCACAAGAGGTGTACAGTACTGGTTCTACATTTGTTGAAAATGACGTAAAACACCATACAAATAATAAACATACCATATGAATGAATGAATGAATGAATGAATGAATGAATGAATGAATGAATGAATGAATGAATGAATGAATGAATGAATGAATGAATGAATGAATGAATGAATGAATGAATGGTGTTTTAAGGCACGTCGGCACATAAATAGGTCATATTGTGCCCAAAAACGGATGCAAGGTGAAGAAATAAAATAGTAATTAAAATGAATGTAAATATATAAAGGTAAAACTATTTACAAATAAGGGATGATATGGCTATGCAATCGTATGTTTCTAGTGTTTGTTGTTTTATTAATGAAGTCCCCCCCCCCCACCCCACTCCCGCCCCACCCAACCCTTTATAACAAAACGTATACTCAAAATAATTTAAAGACAATGTCTACATTTTGATCATTTTTGAAAGTGCTGTAATTGAACAATTTACTATCTTTTTGCAATTTTTAAGTTTAGGTGTATTCTTTACAATTGTTACTTTACTCCCTTATTAAACATGTATTAACTTGTATATGAATATGAAATCCATAATATTAATATATAATATTAATTATTACTATTCTATTATGTGGTCCTTGAATTTTTTGAGGAGTATATGTGCGGAATACTTTATATAAAATATCAGACACATGTTACTCAAGAGCGTGTCGTATCTCTGACTGCCTGCTTACCAAAACCTGTGTTCTCCAAGTTCATCAGAAAATAGTGGATGGTAATTGGCAAGTTTTAGCATTATCTTCCCGGTCTGTGTTTGTCATGATTTCTGTGTTTGCCATGATGTGTGTGTTTGCCATGATTTGTGTCATATTTAATTATAACCAGAACTAGTGATGTTCAATAAAGTCGTAAGTCATAAGTTAATCTTAGGTAACGGCTAACGGCAGTAAGCAATTCCAGATGAGATCAAACGTTGCTATGGGAACTGCTGACGCGTGCTAAAAGCGATGATTATAAGTACTACAACTTGCAATAAGTATAAATTAAGCAATTATGAGAAAATAGCAATTGTATTTTATTATAAGGACCACATGTTTGGTCACATATACCGAGGGAGTAGATGGAATACGCCTCGTGGTTTCTGACGGTGTATCTAGTTCAGATAGTCGCCTCTCATCGCTGCGGGTTCGACTTGTAAGTGAGGAGGTGTCGATTCTTACGGATGGCGGGAGGTGTACAGTAATGGTTCTACCCAGGAAAAGTGGGTGGTCTTCCTCCACCACAATAAATCGACCGTCATATATAACCTTACATGCGTTGAAAATGTCGTAAAACACCATACAAACAAAATACAAGTCAATATTATGTCAGCATCACCCGTATCACTTAAGATGGAAAAGTATATCTAACTGTATAGTTCATGTAAACTGGAATACGCCATCTAACATCTAACTGGTAATTAGGGTCAGGAGGGTGCAAGTTACGGTTATGGTTCCCATATTATACAAGTTACGGTAATGGTTCCCATATTATATAAGTTACGGTAATGATTCCCATATTATATAAGTTGCCGTAAGTATAAGTTACGGTAATGGTTCCCATATTATATAAGTTACGGTAATGATTCCCATATTATATAAGTTGCCGTAAGTATAAGTTACGGTAATGGTTCCCATATTATATAAGTTACAGTAATGATTCCCATATTATATAAGTTGCCGTAAGTATAAGTTACGGTAATGGTTCCCATATTATACAAGTTACGGTTATGGTTCCCATATTATACAAGTTACGGTAATGGTTCCCATATTATACAAGTTACGGTTATGGTTCCCATATTATACAAGTTACGGTAATGGTTCCCATATTATACAAGTTACGGTAATGATTCCCATATTATATAAGTTGCCGTAAGTATAAGTTACGGTAATGGTTCCCATATTATATAAGTTGCCGTAATGGTTCCCATGTTATATAAGTTACTGTAATGGTTCCCATATTATATAAGTTACCATAATGGTTCCCATATTATATAAGTTACTGTAATGGTTCCCATGTTATATAAGTTACCATAATGGTTCCCATGTTATATAAGCTACGGTAATGGGCTCCCCTATAAGGCATGTAACGGTATATACTAAATTTCTCATACCCCGTAGTACAAAAATTCGAATTCCAATCGATTTGCATAAACATCTCTCATTTTAACGAAAACATCAAGTTAACTTTTACGATTCTAGCCTCGAGGGAACTATTATATCTCCTACTGTATTCATATGTATACTGGTTACAATGGTTTTGCGCTGACCCCTCGGCCTTAAAATAATTATTTATCCCACGACCTCCCACATGCGAGGTGGACTCTTCACCACTCATATTAATGAGGTTACCGTAAAATTCAATTTCAAAGTCGTAAAATAGACTGGTGCTCGAATTCGTTTTCTCGTGAACTTTCGCGTATACTTTATCGTGGCCAAGTACGTTGGAGGGTACCATATAGAGTCAGGCTACTCTGGTAGGGTACCCTTGTTATGTTGGTTTTATTACGACTACAGCAAAGTAATACCATCCTCGTTTGCCAGAGTTTTAAAACGGCGCTCTGTCCGACTGGGGACAGTTCAGTTGTATCTCTTACATATGAGAATGGTTAATAACGAAGCAATACGCTAGACTGTACTACTGCCTTTCCTTATGTTTCCTTTTCTTGTTAATCAACGAGAAGCAGATGGAACTCAAGTACTCGGCTGTTAAGCATCGTTTCACCTTAATGTACTTGCTAGTACTATAACAGGTGTGGATGTGGATGTCTTTTGTGAACCAATACCACCGAGTATGAACTCAAGTCAATACTGAAAACTCGTCTCTACGAAAATCTACTATATAACTCTATAACAAACTAATTTGTTATTAGATCTCTGTGCTATAGCATATTGGAGACACTGTGACATCGATCATCTGTCACAGTGTCTCCACGATGCTATAGCGTTATCTAGTTGGTTTACGTAGAGACGCGTATTTTGTATTGACTGGGTTCATACCCAGTGAATACTTATACCCGTGAATGCCTTGATGAGTTAAATAATAAGCCCAAGGATTCAACGCAAAGTGAAACCCAGTCAAGTCGTTTGTTCCTCGTCTACTATGGCAAGTGAAACGTTGCAATATTCGATACTTGCTCATTTATATTGTATATTGATCCATTAATATTCTTTATTTTGTTACTTATATTCTATAAGTGTTCATTCATATTCTATGTGTTGTTATTATTCTATAATTGCTCATTCATATTCTATATTTTGCTATTTATATTGTATAACTGGCATATTTATTATAACTGGCATATTTATATTGTATATGTTGTCATTTATATTCTGTAATTGTTCATTTATATTCTTTATCATTAATTATATTCTATATCAGACCTATGTATATTGTATAGTTTGAATATAAATGATGATGTAGAATATAAATGAACAATTACAGAATATAAAATTGAAAGCAAGACTATTTCTATGCTGTAATTGTGAACCTTAAGCCCGATATAGGTTCTTCTTTTCTACTGATACTCCACACAATCAATTCTGATTTTTACGGCAGCCTCGCTTCCGAGGAAAGATTTACTTTATTCTTCAGTTAAGGGAAATAACTCTAGACAACCTCTCTAGCCTAAATTATTCATAATTAATATGTTTAGTTTTTCTTTGTTCACACAGTGAGTACCACAGTTTAGCCACTTATCAAGTGCACATACCCCTCCAAAATGAGCTCTTTCCTCCGCCTCAAATGATAATTTGATTTATCTAGTTATTTCTGAGATTAGCCCTCCCAAAGTCTTGGAAACGAAATAAATATATGACCGTGTATATTTTGGGAGGGCTAATCTCAACCAGTACTGAATGAACCAAATTGCCTTTTGCGGCGGAGCTCACATTGAAAGGGTATGCGCGCGTTATTTGAACGAAATTCATTAAGTATTAAGGAACTTATGAAGAAAATCCCAACCTGAATCAGAGATTTGTTTACATTTGTTGCCGTGAAACCGATCAAAAAGTCACGTGGTTTCGCCACCCTGTTCTTGGCAAGACAGACATCAAGATTGCCGTGTGTCGTTAAGTATATGCATTTAATATTAGTTTATAGAAAAACGCTTTCAGGAATTGTCCTTTTCATGAAATAAGCCTTAAACGCCCATTTTTGTCTAGACAGCATTGAGAAAATATAAAACAATAGGTTAATGGCGATATAGTATATGTGTTCGGGTCAGGTGAGCAGACGGTGAATACCAGACATGATTGTTCGACGTCTGACACAGACGCATACCGTGCTGACGTCGACATGCCATACTTGTCTGCGAGGATACCTCGATGTTGTAAAGTAAAACGTGACCGTTATACAAGGCTGGACGAAGTACTACAACAAGTGTCTTAACAAGTTCAACGTCCTAATGCATTACGTTTGCTTATGCGAAGGGGAACAACTCTGCTTTCTTCAGTTGACGAACTACTTCCAAAGCGGTTCACTCTAATCGGTCATTGATGCCTTAAGCACAAATCCTACGGGTGCCCCTCAGAAGACAGTTGTTATTAAAGTTGCCTTATCTTCAAATTCAGTTAACTATAATATACGTTTGTATGGATGAACTTATGTATTTTAGAGACACTTCAAAATTGATATTAAATACATGACTTTTCCAATTTCAGAAACTAGTTTTAACCTTTAAAAGAGATTTGCGCATTTTGATCCGGATAACTCCAGGGCCTAAATTCATCAACTTTTGAGCACAACAATTACCTTAACATTACTCGTTTCTGTAAATAAATATAGTAATTTGCTTGAAAAAATGTTTTTATTCGGAATTGGAGATTTTGAGTCGAGTCCGATTGTTGTGCTCAAAAGTTTGATGAATATGAGGCCTGTTGTGAAACATGCACGTTGGGGACTCCTTGTGAAACCATTTACTGCCTCAGTGATTTTGGTATTGTCAGTTTTAGTAACCTGGGATTGTGAGGCAAAATCTACCCTGAAACTATTACGTCTTAGGACAATTACATCAACAACATAAAAAATTGAAAATACTATAAAGCAACGTTTGGCCTGCCATAAAAAGCTTCAGTCAACTAAAGGATATAATCCTCCATGTAATGAAGTATACGTGCTTTCTTTCATGTTTCAAATTAAGCATAATTATGTCTAATAGCTGTGCGCATTAGCGGAAGACCACAACACGACGACACGACAACTCGACAAATAAGGTATGTGTCGTTTTGTCGTGACGGCGGGGCGAAGACACGACAACACGACAAATAAAAGGCGCCAACACATTTTTCATACCCGCCAGCAAGAAATCTCGACACATTCATCTGTCGTGTTGGCGCCCTCTGATTGTCGAGTTGTCGCGTAAAATGTGTCGTGATGTCGTGTCGTCGCCCCGCCAACATACCAACACGATAAGGTATTTGTCGTGCTGTCGTGTTGACGCTAACAGATTTGTGCCATGTCGTGTTGACGCCAAATCAGCCACCATAAGTTTACGCTAGCACGCTAACACGATAACCATTTTCATCTTTAAAGCGACACGCGGCAAACCTTGCGGCTAGTGTTTTTCTACATATTTGCAAAACAATATAACTATTATTTAAATAGTTCAATGGAAATCATTTGCGCACAATTGTTGCTTGCACTGCAGCAATAGTATATTTAAACCTATGGTAGAATAGGAAAAAAAATAAAAATAAAAAAGATAAAAATATTGACCTTTTAGTTTAGATACCAAACGGGTTCAATCTCAACATGAGCATGGATTAATAGAGTGTGCTTATGTTTATGCTTGCTATACCTGATACTTAACGATTGCCCTGAGTCCCTTTCAATATTAGAGACGTCTAGACGTTAAATAACAGATTCGTACGATAAGTAAAAGTATTAATACTATTAATAATAATGAGAGTGTGTTGAAGCATACAACAAAAATCTATACGTTTGCGTGAAAAATATGATTACCCACCGGGGATAAATTGTCTATATTCTTGGCCATTTTTTTTTCTTTCTTGTTTAGCTTAAAACGTCGTCTTTTATATTGATTTTGTCTATTCTTCAAGGCGAGTGCATTAATGGAGGAATACTAGAGATAACCGATGTTAGAATAATAGTATTTGGGGTACAATTTCCATGAAAACAAGGCACTGAAATTCTAGGGGGAAATCTAGTTTGGGATTATATTACCAAAACATTAAGACATACTCAATTTCAAACAAATATTTTGTCTTAGAAAACTTAGAGTCTGCAATTGGTCTGTGTATATATACTGAAAGGAAAAAGAAACGCATATATGGTATTTCCGCCATATATGGTATGTTTAATATGCTAATGCTATTCGAATGGTAAAAGGCGAAATTAGGCCTGTCATTTCAGAATGAATTAAACAGCACCGAACAATCCAATGGTTACCCCTTTAAAGTTTCATTATCGACAGAATGCGCATTTGGCTCAAGCAAGTGAACAAACTTAGGCTTTAACACAATACTGAAATGGCTTCAAGCGAAACTTCAACATTTATGAATTGCTTGTAATAAAGTATGCTTTGATTAAAAGTCCTTTCTGTAATTAGTTGAAGTTTTTTTTTGTAGAAAACACGTTGTGATATATATGGAATATTACGTAGAATTAGGTGTATATAATAGTGTAGAATAGGCAATTATTTGATTATGCGTTTCTTTTTCCTTTCAGTATATTAGACGTATGTGTTCTCGATTGTTTGCCAATCAGTATCCACAAACATACTTTGATTTATTATTATACCTCATGTCAATCCGCCATGTTAAATTCCCATAGACTAATTTTTAACATTTCGCGCTGTCGTGCGCTGTTGTAATGTCCCACCTGGCGTGACGTTATCCTCTTTTTAACGAAATGGACCTGGTTTTACATGTTTCATTTTCCTCAAAAAAATTGTTTTCGGTATATGCATCCCAGTGAGGGTGACAGTGGTTATTGTCAACATATCAACACGGCTTCGCGTCGGTCTACATTATTTTCCTCAAGTTGACAATATCCACTGTCATCCTCACAGGGATGCAATATTTATATATTATTGCATACGCATTAACAAGCATGTTACATGTGTTGCATTATTATTTCATCCACTTCTACTTTTTCTTTAATTTTTTTTTCTATTTTCTTATTATGTTAACATCTTCTACTACATATCATGTTGTAGTATCATGTTGTAGTTAATCCAGTTTATTGTTACGTGTTAATAGCAATTGCCATTAATCATATGTGTTAAAACTACATTGTAGGGAAGGGCCGTAACTAATGTGGGTAGTACTTGTGGCCCGACCCGATTGCATTGTACTTGTACATATATGGCAATAACATATGTTTAAACCAATCATTAACAAGCTTCGTTTACTTTCAATGTAACAGGAAATATATTGACGTGTAGTAACGTCATCTGGGAATATATGCACGTGCTAATATTACCCACTATGCACAAACAACCCGTAGTGTTGTGTAAGACGCCGGTAATTTTGTGCTCGGACTAATATTAAACCCTTACGTACACATGTATAACGTGTACGCCTGATAACAAGTTGCACGTGCTTATATTACACAAGAGTCGTACTTTCTACATTCTTTGCCGTATGGATCTTTCTTAAATTCCTATCATAACTTATCGATTATTACCAACCTACCATATTACTGTAACACCAACGTACAATTATATAAAAAAAATATATACATTATTTTAAGTTCTTTTTCCTGAGCTACTCTATGTAACGACTGTGCGTTTATTTCATATATATAGCTATAAATGCACAATATGCTTATTGCACAAACCAGTCAATATAATAAAAGTGTGCAAACTAGGCCAGTTAAAGAGATTCAATCCCACATGTGTAAACTGAAGTACTATTGTTATTCTTGTGTCGCATGAACGCTGTGCTTTACATAAAACGGGTAGCTTGCAACGCCACATTGTTTATTATAATTTCTTGCACAGATGTTTTGTATGTAAACAAATGACAGAAAGGTAGAATTACATTTCATCGGAGGTAAGTTGCAAAATAATTAACGCCTATTCATGTTGGCTGATTGAATGCAAATGCGGTAATATTATAGACGATACACGAAGGTTTAAAATCAACATAATGTGGCGTTGAGCAGTTACTTATTTAAAAACGGAGAAAAATAAAAAGTGCGCACGTGTATTATATCGCCACGTGAACTATTGATCGGACACGTAAGGAATTTCTCATAATTTTGATAAAGCATTATCAAAATAAACTGACCAATCAGTGAGTTGAACACCTCTAAATCTTGTTAGGTGATATTACTCGATCTTTATCCTAGATGTTCAACCAAGTTTATTGTTAAAATTAAAGTATCTACAGTGTGATTATTTTGAAACACTGCATAGTTCATGCACATTTATGCAAATTGATTCAATATCTCTATCTTTAAAAACCGAATCTTACAAATTATCATCTTTTTACTCTGCCAAAGATGTTTGTTTTACTATAGAACCTAAGGATAAAAATCGAGTAATACAAATGTTATCACTAGTAAAAATAAGGTATAATCTCACTAGTTTGGCAATGAAAAATTATGACAAAGTATAACAAATAATTTAAGAGAAAAAAACACATATGTCCTAGATATTCAACACATCATGAAGATATCGCAAACATTTGGCAAATGAAGGAATACATATTTAACAAAAGCCTTTAATGAATGCTAATTTAAGACATTTAGGAAACGATACTGACGATATCCCTAATGTATGACCGCGTTTTCCTGGAGATGCTTATTTTTCAAATGTTTGACCTCGACACTTACCCCACATCGAAAAAATATTTTGAATTTTAAAGCATGTAAAATAATAAGCACTGTACAAGTGTTGTTAAGAAACGATAATGATAATCGTTGCTTAATAAAGTGTCCATTAAAACATACGGTCCATTTCTGTATTATATCTACAGAAATTCGCTAACCGTTACAAAATATCTCTCAACAAATAACATATTATCTGAAGTATAAAATCTTCCTTCTAAAACCATGTTATCAAAATACTGTAACAGGTAATATGTTTGTAACACAGGATTTCAACTTAATTTTTATACGTTTCCAATAGAGGAATCATGCAAGAAAATAAATAAAATAAATGTACTTACATAGTTCTAAAGAGCTGGAAAGCTAACAAGTATTGGTAAATGAACTCCGAGGTAGTCGTAGAAAATTTCCAAGTAAAACCGACGGTTGTGTCTTCACAGTTACTAAGCAGAGAGTGGCACTTACTAAGTAGGCACGCTCTCTCTATATCTTGCGCATCTCCACGGGAATCGGTGACGTCACGGAATTATGTTGATGCACATTACCATGTAAGTCATAGCGGGTATAATAACTGTCTACAGATGTTCATTATGGGCTATAATTATTCATATATGCGAAAAATCACACTGGCGAACACGGTATTATGCGATAATTTGTACATGTTAATTACCTCACGCTGCGAGCTCGAAGCATTGTTTTACTTTGCAGATAAAAACCATCGGGGAACGGTCACTGCAGTCCACACCAACCAGTTCAGTACAGAATGTCAGCGCACTGGTGTTAATATCCAACACCCGCGGTGGCTGCAATCTCTGGTATTATCCGACACCCCGTGACCAGGGGGACTACAGCATGGTGACAACATCTTTTTTCCAGATTACAACGCATGTTCGTCATAACGCCATGATAATAATAATGTATTTGCATACCGCTATTACGTGGCATATAATGTTAAAGTAGCGATACCGTCAACAACAGTCAAATTTTACAACAAATGTACACCGTTTCTAAACCTGCTGACGATGAGGTATAACCAGCCAGGCCAAACCCTAAAACTGGAGCGTTAAATCAAGAATTACCAACTAATAATTCATTTTACGCATATTCAATCACCGGTGTTTTAAGAACCTATGGAAAATCATATACTTTTAATCGGTATGACCTGAACACCTGGGTAGAGTTTTTGATAAACGTTTTGTTATGTAATTTTGCCACTATTTGCTTTTCAGTTTCTTTAATTATAGTTATCAATATATATCAATACCAGTCTCAGTCTTGATGGTATGGACGCTTGTAATTTTTAAGACGCCTAGAAGCTTTCTTCTGAAAAAAAAAGGTTTTGAAGCGGCAGCTATTTTATCACAATACTGATGTCGTGTTTCTGATAGGCTGATACAGACACAGCAGAAAGAACGACCCAAAGACAATGCACTATTTCATAAATTAATAAATTAAAGAAGTTAAAAACTCCATCATTATATGTGGATGGTCAAACATACTACAATAAAACAGATACGAACATGTGTAACAGACACGTGGTTCCTGTTTCAATTTCTTTTTTTTGCAAAAGTCAAGACGTCAATAGTTTAATCTTTTCTAAACCTTGTTTAGGTCACAGACCTAATAATAACGTGTTATAAGTCGGCGTTGAATTTAGTTCGGCGAAGAAAATGCGTAAATGTTCATGAGAGACAAGATCATATCACATAAAATGAAACAATTCTAATCTTAGACTTACTACCTAGTGACACCTGCTGTTAAGGAAACGACGAGTTTTGTTTAAGAACAATACACAAAACACAAAACTTAATATAGTATCCATCTATAGTGTAAATACTTATATCTGCATTTGTAAATGTGAAATGACGGGGAAAACAACACCAAGTATGTTTTATTATATAGTACATTGACATGTAGAAATAAATACAGTATCTCCCTCCCTCCCAATCACGTATTCGATATAGTCTATGTATTATGTTGAGTGTTTAGTTCGTTCAGAGTCTACTAAGACTAAGAGGCTATGTTTCTTTATAGTTTGCCAATATTTACATTTGATACTAATATTTGCTACAATTTACATTTGATTATGTTTAAAATTGCCATTCCGCCATAATGGCATTATTATCGTGCATTGACTATGTTGATTCCATTGCTGTTTGCTTATGTAAACAATGATGAAATAAGATATATATATAATATCGTTGCTGTTTTCGTTCTTATGAAATAAGTAAACCTAGGTAAGACTGCTAACAAATAATTAAAGAGAGATTTAAGAAAGATGCTATTGAGTACCACGTATATACTATACAAACAATTGCATACATTATCAAAATAACATTTTATTTGCTACAGCCGTATGTACACGGCTTAACGATAAATAAAAGTTTATAAAATAACATCTGTTCGCATTAACAGATTATCATCAATATTTCATATGTGCGGCTGCAATTTGGAAGAGAAATCTTGACGTCGTTTTGTTGTTTACATGACGTCAGCTACGTTATGCGGCTTTAACGCGTTCGCAAGTTACAAATAATGCGACAATGGAAATCAAATTTAAAGTTACTATCAGTTTGATATGCATTCAACTAGGTCCCTTGATCCGTCAGAAAAGGTAAGGTCTAGAAAACGAGACGACTCGGCTAGTTTTCGTTGTATACATCATTAATGTTTAATTTATATGATGCTTTAATGCGCTTTCGAATTCTTGTTTTGTGATCGAAATACACTTCATTTGTATTATATAAACAACTTTTAGAGATAGTAACCCTATTTGAATTAATATCTATGATTTTGCAACAAAAATAGCCGAGTCGTCGACTTACCCATTCCATTTTCATAAACAATAATTTAAACGAAGGTAATACATGGCTTTACTTTATTCATAATACTGAAGCACGCATTATAGGGATTTTCATTTGTGTTTGGATTGACACCAATCTGTGTTTGGATTGATACCAATCTGTGTTTGGATTGACACCAATCTGTGTTTGGATTGACACCAATCTGTGTTAGGAATGACACCAATCTCTCTCTTCCAGGCCTTGAATTCACCAACCATTCTTCAAACTATTCTTAGACTTGAGCTCAAGTACTCAATTTATGTTCAATAATATTCCCATGACCTTCAAAGATAAAAAAAAAAGTGCATGACGTTGCTATTTACTAATTGGTATCCTATTTATACGTAACAGCTTGTTATGAACGTTTATATTTTAAATTTATAGAAATATTTTATTGAAATGTGCATACTTAGGCTTAACTCTAAGAATATTCTCAAGAATGGTTGGTGAATTCAAGGCCAGATCACCTCCAGGCTTTTTAAAATGGGAAATAAGTGACAAGGGATACACGTAGCAATGCTTATACAGTACCGATGTATACTGTCACACCTCAGGACTGAATATAACATCAAATGCCATATAACTGCTTCAATATGTTGAACACAAACACGAACACACACAGAGTTTGTGACATTTGAGATATCGCCATTTGCAATTAGCAAGAGCTGCAACTTGCGATATATTGATAAACACATAGGTAGCTATGGATACAAACGTTAAGTTTGTCACAGGCATATTAATAATTTGTTATTAGGTCTGTGAGTATGTATATCATTGTCATAGTAACTGTTTGAAATTAATGGGTATTCAGAAAATTATATCTACTTTTGTCTTCCTTAATTTAATCCTTGCAAATCAAGTAGAATCGTCTGTTCAATGTCAATATTCTGACATGATATATGTTGTTGTTGTTAATTCTAAGGTTTAAAGACCGTCCGCCAACTAAAACGCCAGGAGAACCCTGGCGCTATGGGCACAATAGAGTCTGGTCTGTTCTAGTTGAGTGTGTTGGTTGATCTGGTGCTGCTGTGTTGCTGTGTCGTCGTTTCTCTTGTAGATGTGTAGTGTTGTGTCGCTGCTTCTCTATGTAGTTGTCGCTGTGGCGGTGAAGTGGTGGTCTGGTGGTCGAGGTGGCCTGCATCCGCTACGGTGGTTGAGCTACATCCGCTAGTGTGTTGTCCTACAGCCGCTAGTGGTCGGGGTCCTTGTGTTTGGTGCCACACCCGTCACATATGGCCCCTGCGCTGCTGACATCATCTGGATAGCTGTGTGGATGGTACCCCCTCTTCAGCTGGTTGACTACGGTCGAATTTAGGCCTCGGCGTCGATCCCTAACTATTACTGACTAGTTACTGCTACGTTGATACATCTACTCTGTGTTGGTGGATCTCGGCTCCGGCCCACGGACTTCTGTCTTCCAGCTTCCAAGCGAGTTCACTGCTATCTGATCAGATGATGGCTGCCTTGACGGGGGCGCAGGGGACTTCTTCACTATCAGTCAAGTGACACTCAGGCTCCTGAACCGAGACAAACCAGTTCAGAAGTACCAGTGTGTTAGTCACTATACGCGAATATAGTGATTTACCCCACCAGTAATGTTGTATAGGGCTGGCAATGCGTACCCCCATACAAACACCATGAGTGTCACCAGTGCCCTCTCCGCGACGTGCACGCTGTGAAGAGCAGGAGAAGCTGACATGATATATGGATTCCTATGATATGATGTAAATAAAATGTATTTGTATCCCCATTTAGGAAAGTAAAGTTGTATTAATTAATCTATAAATTTGAAATTAACTGCAAATTCAACTCAAGTATGGATAATGCAGCAGTGTAATGTTCATATAGAAAATTAATTTTCCACTTGAAAAATCACCAGAAAAGGTGGGGTCACAAGATATGTAAGAAAGTTCTTGTTTGTTTACTAAACAGGTCAAGGGTATAGCTGGTTCCATTGACTGACTGTTTTCATTGCTCACCTAGTGTAAGCATAGAGTCGAAATTTCGAAAATGTTCATCAGTGATCCAGTAAAACTTATTAATACGCTTCATATACATACAACCACATAATCGAATAGGAATGGGCAGTTTTCCCCTACTTATAATGCCCGTTTTCATCAAAAAAGGAGGGATTACTTTTTATTATAGGAACTACATTCGACTACACCTCGGAGGCTTACATGTAATTAGTGGTGGTAAACCTATATAGACGTTATGTGTGGTAGGAATTATGGACAAAATTGGGTACGAAACATCCAGGGTACGAACGTCCTGCACCCCGTGGTATAGTTGAGATCCATGTGGATATTTATTAAAGGGGCTTGACCCGATATGGACAGTTGGTTGGGTTAATGTTTTACGTCGGTTTCTGCAAATTCTAGCCTATATAATTATGACGTACTATTTTGTTCGTGATGGAGGCAGACAGCCAACCTTCTTATGAACAGACCGTCTTCCCTATAATTCCCGCCATCCGTAAGAATCGACACTTTCTCACTGTGAAATAATAAGGGGTGTCTACCAAAATACTAATTATTCCACCATATGTGCTTCAGTTGCATATTCGACGTGTTTAAGTATGTACTAAACTAAACCCCGTTATCCTTTTCAATTTATTTCTTGTTAATGAAATAGTATGGTCTTAAAAACTCGAAAACTCGCCTTCTATTTGCCTTGATGTAGATCATTAATATTAATTCATATAATGCTTTAACACATTTTTGTTTTTGTGAGCAGTCCGTCGGATGGGGACGTAAACCGGGCGGTCCCGTGTATCGGTCTATCCTCCGAGCACGTAAAAGAACCATAGGAATCTATTCGATAATAAGAGTAGGGCAGGTTCCCGGATTCCTATGTATCCTTCCCCTCTCTCTGGGGCGGCTCTAAATAACCTATACGGTGTTGATGAGCCGTTAAACAACATTCGATTCAATTGTTTTGTGATCGAAGTACACTTTTACTGAATTGTATATACAACTGTAAGCAATATGAACCCCATACGTTTACTATTTATATCAACAGCAAAATATCGCCGAGTCATCAAGATTTCCTGACAAAAACAAGTTTCATAAACAATAATTAAACCGAAGCCAATATGCGGCTCCAGTTTGCAGTGCACATCTCATATTAAAATATCGTCTATTCATAAACGGCAAGCAAACATGTTTTAAATTTACGGTCCAATATCTTGTTTAAAATACGCAATTTGCAACAACGGTGCTCTGGTTATGTATTAAAAGGAAAGGCGCCACTTAATGAAAGTCGATTCGAAACATGTTAAGATCGCTAACGGCTCGATTAATAATAAATTGCAAAACTCGTTTATAAACATGTTTTTTTTAATGAAAAGCGAATTCGATATATAAAACAATCTCGATACAAATATGCTTTATATACAAAATACGAAAATATCACAAATGCACGTTATTTGCACAAGCACGTGCACATAATATTCAAGCTTGATTAATAGTCAATTAGACCAACATATGCTACTAATGCAGTAAAGGTGATTAATATGATTATCTGATAACTTATATTAAATAATAACAATGTCGATAGGAATGTTTCTGATATTAACATCAAAGCAGACGAAAAATAAAATACGGGAGTAACCGAAACTAACACTTATCCCAGTTCAAAAGAAGAATATATTTATACGCTTTATACCTCGTGGGTTCATATCAACATTGTTGTAACTACATATGAATGAAACAGAATATACATCAGTGTTGAGTTGAACCCTCAATATATGCTAACCGAACACCTACGTTTTCACTTTCAGTCTATATATTTAAAGGGACACATGGCAATCTTGAGTTTTATTTAAACATTAAACTGTGTGTTTGTAGTTCTCTATTTAGTTATCATGCGTCAGTTTGACTTTAACACTGCTTGCACATAATTTATTAAAAAATTGAGATTTCAATTTCCTTCACTATTTTACCAATTTTTTAAATATATTATTTGTGCAATATTATAAAGATTTAGTAATATGAAAAAATAATTTGCTTTAAACTATTCTAACAATTAATATTAATGATTGAACAAATGCAAGTTAAGCGAAAAACTAACGGGACGCCGTGTGTTTTTAAAAATCAAGATTGCCGTGTGTCCCTTTAATATAAACCTCATCATGTTTAATGCAAAAAGCCATTAATTATACCTTTCTGGTGAAGCTTTGATTCGGTATTAGTGTTTATAGTTTGGCGTTGTCTTTATTAACGTGTCAGATATTTAATTAAACCCTCTCTATATATATAATGGACTTTTTTTTCTTCGAATTAAGACCATTCCATTTATTTGGCAAAGGGGTGTTTTGGGGGGGAAATGACTAGTAGCAGCCTGACATTGTAAACCCTGATGGATGGGTTTACAATTACAATGGACACAAAGGCTATTCTAGTCGCGTTCAGCGGGTTAAGGGTTAATCAAGTCCTGACGAAACCCGGGTGCAAATTCTCTTGAAATGTTCCAGATAAAACAGGTAATTTAAATTCAATGACTCTAAATCAAGATCATGAATTTACTATAATACCTAAAAGAACAGCATGCAATTGAATAACAGTAACATTTTGAGTTGATACCAACCAAGGTTAAATCATTGCAGATACCAACCAAAGTTAAATCATTGCAGATACTAACCAAGGTTAAATCATTGCAGATACCAACACCAAGGTTAAATCATTGCAGATACTAAGCAAGGTAAAATCATTGCAGAAACCAGAGCTATTTTATCGCATTTACGTTATTAAATATGGTGTTACCCCTTTCATCATTGTAAGTGTGGGGGTTTATATAGAATATGTACATCGCAAAGATGGATGTTCGGTTAGAATTTGTTTTAGTATATATGTAATATGCAAATATGTGTCAAACGTGCCAATATGTCCGCGAACATATTGGATCTCATATGTCCGCGGAAAATTTAGGGGACGTCTCAGACAAGTAAATCATTGATATCGATCCGTAAAGATCGAACGGTAGAATAGAAAAAATAGTTTGGTACCATATTCGGACCGAATATGGTACAATTTTCGACCGAATATGGTACAAACATTGTACCATATTCGGTTGGAATAAGTTTGTCTATGCTCGCCAAAACGTATTTGGTACATACCAAAAAAACTCATAAAATGAAAATGGCCTACGTATATGGTACATAAATTATGTATTTCTTAATAAATGAAATAGTCTGCCAATGTGTAAACTTTTTTTCAAACTCAAATACATTGTATTAACCTAATATTGGAAGTGACAAAAGTATCATCATCATCATCATCATCATCGTCGTCGTCGTCGTCGTCGTCGTCGTCGTCGTCGTCGTCGTCGTCGTAACTAGCAGTAACAGAAACAGCTAACCTAACCACACTTTACATGGATTTTGCTGGTTGTGTAACTGTTTCGCCGGCTAGCTCAGTCGGTTGCGCGTCAGATTGGCACGCAGGCGGCCTGGGTTCGATTCCCGGGCGGGCCAGATACTTTCGTGGAGATTGGTCACGAAATGATTTCTACGGCCATTCTTCCCCTACCGCTGTTTCAAGTAGGGCAGTTGTCAATTACTGGCGAATGTATCTGCTTAGTACTGGTTACTAAGTACTAGTACTCTAAGACTAGAGACGTGCTTGCTCCAGGTAACTCTGTAAAAGTTTGAGGATTATCGCATTTTGGTTGTGTTCATAGAGTGTGAACTTGTAAGGGTAAAGGTAGGCGAGCAAATCCATGAAGCGCGCCAGCGCTTCTTGGAAAATTTGATCTTATCATCATTACAAAACTTTTGTCATCATCATCACCATCGACCGAAAAACATCGCAGTTATCATCATCACATTTTTGTGATCTTCATTACGATGATGATAATGGTGATGATGATGATGGTGTTGATGATGATGATGATGACCTTGATGATTGTGGTGATAATGATGGTGATGATGATGACAATGATGATAAAAGTTTGTGATGATGATGATGACGGTAATTTTGATCGTCGTCATCATCATCAAAACTTTTGTCATCATCATGACGATGATGATGATAATGGCGTTAATGGTGACGATGATGATGATGGTGTTAATGGTGACGATGATGATGTAATTGATGATGATGACAATGGTGATGATGATTGGGGTTTGATGATTGTGATGATGATAACTGCGATGTTTATCGGCCGATGATAATGATTATAATGATGATGATGAAAAAAGTTTTTTATTATGTTGACGCCAATGATTACCGGCCGCCGATGATGATGATTATGATGATGATGATGATGATGCTGATGATGATTATGATGATGATGATGATGATGATGATGATGACGATGATGATTATTTTCATGATGGTATTGATGACGTTGATGCAAATTGTAGTTATGATGATGATGATGATGATGATGATGATGACGATGATGATTATTTTCATGATGGTATTGATGACGTTGATGCAAATTGTAGTTATGATGATGATGATGATGATGATGATGATGACGATGATGATGATGACGATGACGATGATGAGTGTGTACCATATTCGGAACGAATGTGGTACATTTTTCATCCGAATATGGTACAAGTTTGTACCATATTTGGTCAGGCATTTTACCCCAAAACTGCAGATACGTATATGGTACAATTAGACAGTTGTACCATATTCGGCCGAATATGGTACAAATTTGTACATATTCGTTTTTGTACCAAATACGGTCCGACACACGTGCTTGTGTTACAGTCTGTAGGTTTGTTTTCTTTGTTTTCAGAAAACAGTCACGAAATTAAAAAACAAAAACATAGTCAAGTGTCAATATGAGTCAATGAATATGAAAGACACAAAGTATATTGTGTGTGATCGGCGTTGAGTCTCATCAGACACTCAGCCGTAGTTACACCCATACACTACGAGGCATAAAAACACACACCCAAAAACATCTTTTTTTTCCGTTGGAAGTAATCACACTGAGCCGTAGTTACACCCGTAGCGGCATAAAAACACACACCCATAAACATATTTTTTTCGGTTGGAAGTAATCACAGACATATTAATAAACAGATAGGAAACTTCCTATCTTAACCAATGAAGTAACCAAAATATCACGTGGCACCATAACTTTTCCTTCTATCTTCTCTCTCAATTATTCACCGATTTTGATGAGAATACATCCAAAAGATTCATAGTGAATAGCAAAATGGTATTATAATAATTTATGTTTATTTCCAAAATAAGAAATTGTATAAAAAAAATGTTTAAAGCTTAAAATGTCATCATTTTTCGCTTTTCTCTTAAAAATCAAAGTTTTGTCATAGTCAGAGTTTCCATCAAACTCCTTTTTTGCTCTCAATGTAAGAGAAAACAAAATACTATCATTGGAACGAAAATTAAATTTGTGATGGTATTTGGCTTGAATGAAACTTGTATCTATATAACTCTTCATGATATGTGTGTTTAAAGTTGGGAAATATTTTGTGAAATTTTCGCACTGTGCTACGTGAAATTTAGATAATTTTCGTAGTGTCCAATCTATTTGTTATTAGGTCTATCATTATCCTTCCGCTATTTTCTCAAACAGCTTTATGCAGAATAACAGTAGTGTGCGAAGTGTGTTGGTTAATTACATAATTATGCAGCCAATGTTAATTATTCTATGACCCGAAATACTGTAACATCTTGGCGTCACACCAGATGCATTGTGATATCAAAGGTAACAGTAGAAAACTGAACCGGAAACACTGTGACATCTTTCGCCGTCAGGACCCCGTGTGCACCCCGTCTGGCATTCATAATCTAGATGTTACGTAACATCTCGTAATTAAAAATTACCCAGACTGTATATCTGTTATTTGCAGATGCGGTGCATAAGTCTGGTTCTCTAAATCACTATGTACGCTTCGCCTCCGCATAATCGACAGAGGATCATTCCGGCTGTCGAACTGAAATATTGCAAACAATAAATATATATAAAAAAGTGCACCCTATTCACGTCTGTCATATTTAATGGGCTATTATAATTATAATAAACTGGTATTATTATCAGTTATGATTCCGCAGGGTTTTTATATCACATACTAGTCAGGTGAAAATTCCTATGTACACATCTAAGAAATAGAGCACATTATGTCAGTGCCTATTATTATCAAGTATATTAGGCGAGGCTTAGAAAACGAAGAATGGTGGTGGTTCTACCGAGCTATTCTACGTTTTTGTGCCGAGCCTATTCAACTTGATAGTAAAAGTTTCTGACATAATATTCTATTATCCACATTTCTGTATGAATTACTATTATGATCTATTTCACAGAATGTTACGCGTCTCGAGGACGTCGCCATGTTGTTGTTTTTATTTATTACGTCAGAAACCGTCACGTACATGACGTCAAATAACGTTACGTACAATAAACGCCGAGGGATTCCGCATTGATTTGCTTTATTGGTCAGTGCCTAATAAAGCAAAATATATTAGGTCATACCTTTATTTGGCAGAAAAGTGCATATCTGCATGATAATACGTCAAACATATTCTCATTGGTTTGTGTATTTCGCACTTCATAAGAGATACGGTTAAACTGACAAATAGCGTGTGTAAAACATCTGCTCTAATTGCATGAACATATTTTTAAACTTTCAAGTCCATGTGTTGTCTTAGAAATACGTTATAACATTTTTATATAAATGGGTAGAAAGGATTTTGTTAAATATTTCCAATGATTGCATATTTCGATGTTCCTTTTTCTAAAATGTGCCAGCTAAAATTATTTTGACATCATGTTTTACTAGCATTATCACTACAATTGCGTTTGCAAAAGAAATTTTCGAAATATTTAATGTTAAAATTGAATAACAGTTATTTGAATTTCAATCGATATTCAATTAAAGGGGAGGTAAGTTAGGATTATTCATGTTTCATTTTCTTATTGACGGAGATTCTGCAAATAATGGTTCAACATTTTATGTTTTTTTTTGGGGGGGGGGGGGGGGGTTGTTTGTTTTTTATTATTATTATTTCATACCAAATTTAAGAAGTTTATATCTTTAAGCGGATTTTGATTTATGTTATGTGTTTTATCAGCACATTTCATGTTTTCATATAAAGGGATGGTAACTCTCAAACGATGTAACCTTTTAAACAAAAAGTAAATGGTTTACAAACTTTAGGTCAAAAAAAAACACACACAACGCATGATTCTAAAATACATTTAAAATAAGGATATTAGTTAAGGATATTAGTTAAGGATATTAGTTAAGATGCAAAAGTCAATAATTAGGATGTGTGTTCTGTATATATTAGATCTATAGAAGATGGTTAAACCAAATAGAATTCCTGTTAATGATAGATTACGCTTATTTTGTAATAAACTTGAAGATGAATTTCATTTTGTGTTGGAATACCAAACGTACACTGTCTTAAGAAAACAATACATTCCACAATATTTTTACAAGAGCCAAACATGATGGAATGTTTGGAATTGCTAAATTCACAAAATAAAGTATATACTAGTATTCACAAGCTTTGTTCTTTTGTTTTAAAAGCATTTAAATTACGAAACGAAACTTTATATAGAAATTAGTAAATATAGGTAATTACTTTACCCATTACGTGTATTACCTTTCATACCCCGTTCAACCCCTTCTCCAAGAAGCGAAAACGGGTTGGCTGGGTATAAATAAAACCATAATTTTGTCTTAAACAGTTTGTATATTGTAAAAGCAAAACATTAAATAGGTAATTTATCCGTTATAAAATGCTGCTAATATAAGCTGTCCCATTACTTAATGGAATTAAGGTGGGACCAGGTAATGCGAATGTATTATGATATGTATGTTTCAGTGTTTATTTATATTATGTAGTAATACACCTTCTCAATGTTTAAGTCCACTTAACGAATGATAGAAATTGTTGCGCGCGTGAGTGCGTAAGTGAGTGAGTTCGTGCGTGCTTGAATACGTGCATTTTGCTGCGACTGTCTCAGATTAAGTTTATTGTTTGTAAAATCTTACACTGTTCCCAAGTTTTGTGAAACTGTCTGTTGCATCCTCACGGGCTTTTAAGAGTATTGGAATTTGGAAATAAAGTTATCTCTCTCTCTCTCTCTCTCCCTCTCTCTCTCCCTCTCTCTCTAAAAACCCTGGGTTCCGTAAGTTTTGCAGAACCGTTATTATCTGCATGCATATTTTGTGTCGATTGATTTATGTTTTTCATTTCTCATGTTCATTTTTGTTATCCCTATTACCTGAGTCATTAATCTAAGTATCAATATTGCCTTCATTATTCTGAATAGCGTTCATATGTAATATTTTGTAAGAACATTATTTGCCTCGAATTAAACAACTAATTATCTATAATCGTGTTAGTGAAAGTTTTGGAAGTACGTTATTTTTTCTGTTTCACAAAATCTATGTTATCGACATTTGCCATTCATTACCTGAGACAAAAACGCCGAAAAAAGGTAATGTAAATATGTAAATATTCAAAGTTGGTAAAAACGAAGAAAAAAGAAAAGAAAAAAACATGAATAAAACATGTATATAAAAGTGAAAGTTAGAGTGACTTTATGTCGGCGAGACTTTTAATCTGTGAAATTGTTTGACTTGGTTTTTACCAACTTTGAATATTTACATTACCTTATATATCGGCCAAGATGTATTAGTAATGTTTTTCTTCTTCTGAATTGTTGTTTATCAAGATGGAAATCAGACCGATAATTATTGGAAATAAAAAAATATCAGATAAATAATGTATATGTTGCTTAGTTTGCAAGAGTTAGAAAGATTTAGTAAGATTTAGTAAGATTTAGTAATCTTACTAAGATTTAGTAAGATTTTATTATTTTAAATTATTTTATTCTTGTGTCTACTTTTTTAGTTGAACATGGGCCGAATTGAATAATATGTATATTATATATATATATATTTACAGGGACTAGTAGACTATTTGTTGTGAGGACGTACGTATGAATCAAATCGGGGCCGAGTTGACCAGGGTCCGAGTTGACCAGTGTCCGAGTTGACTATGGACCAAGTTGACGGCCTATAATGGTTTAATTGGCTGATAAATAATCGATGGACAGTTCTCAAATAGAAATATAGCATTGGTTGTGTTTAGTATATTACGTTGAAACTTAATCATTTTACGTGACATGTGTCAACGCAAAACAAGCATTTATATTTAATTACAAAAAACTGTTCCCAGTTGTATCCCGATAGTCTATACCAATGCAGAGGTATTAGAATAACGTAGCGGAAACTAATTAAATATTAGAAAATATACCGTGAAAGTATATGAGACACGTAATAATAAATCTTACATCTTAACAGTCCAGACTCTATTTTACCTATACCTTTAGGAAAGCCTATTGGTTAGAAGGCGGAGGTACTTTAACCCTTTGAACTACACACACAAAGAATTCTTAGATCTTACAGATGTGGCCGTGGTGTAACGGTTAGCACCCAGGTTTAGTTATCCAGGACCGAAACTTGATTAATTCCCGAAATACTTACACAGATGTGCCCGGAATACCAGGCATTTTCCTTTTTTTGTGCTCAGCACGAGGTCTAATTATTATAACAGTTAGCTGATTAGGACCATTATTTATTGCTCCACATGGTATCGGTTCATTGCTCTACTACCAGTACCACTCTGATCAACCGGCTGCAGGGAAGTCACATGGTTGCAGAGATGTCAGATTGGCGAAAGTGGATGGTGGGGTTAGTATTTTTGCTTCTGATGCGTATTTTGCTAAAATGTTTGGAAAATGATTATGAAGATTTGAAAAGGAATGACAGAGGAAGCTTTCACTTTAAAAACCAGGTAATAAAACGACGTTAGTACGTATAGCACCCTATATGTTCGTATTGGTAGTCATAAATCGCCGAACCGCCTTATTCCATTACGAGCTAGCTACGCCCCTGAATAAACCAGAAATGTCACTGCAAGTGATGAATTGTTTTTGGAGGGGATGGTAAAAAAATATTTTAGGGAGTGTGGGGGGAATGATGGAGGGGGAGTGGGGAATATCGGAAACGAAAACAATTTTCTTTTGTGAGCGAGTGGGGTGGGTGGGGGGGGTCATTGGTTGGTGACCCGCTTGTGGGAGAGGGTCGGTGGGTGGGGGGAACAAAAAAACGTTTCATAAGTATATTTTATATTGATGAAAATACAAAAATAATGAGAGGGGGTGGGGTGCATGGAGTGGTGTGACCTTGACCTTGAAGGTACTGGCCTGGATTTTGCGCGTGACACGTCGTCGTGTTGTGGTGAACACTTGTGCCAGGTTATATGATAATCCTTTAATGGATGACAAGTTATAGATCGAACACGACCTACATGACTTAAAATCAAATATAGGGTCATATGGCATGATTTGACGTCTGAGGTAACACAGTGTTTACTAAATGCGTCCGCTGAATAATCTATGGCTAATTACAAGTACTCGTGTTAAGTTTCAATCCAAAATGTACAGTGGTTACCCTAGCAATTGTCAAAAACGCGAAAGAATTGCTTAAAACAATCTAACCTTCCCGTTCGCATCTGAAATGTTCAATCTGACTTCTTCGTTCGCACTTGTAAAACACATCTGACATTCCGGTTCGTTATTTTTATTACCTTGTCGACTTTAAAATGCTATAACTCGGAATATTTTCATTATTTCAATGAGCTAATTTGTACAGTTATATATAAAGGATTGACGATCATTTTAATTTGAATTACAATTGCGAATATCAGTTCGTTATTTGTGTTTATTCTGAAAATTTCATTGTGTTTACAAATCTTTGGACATTAAAACAGGGTGCTATACGCACTATGTAAACGTCGTTTTATTATCGGGTTTTTAGAGTGAAAGCTTCCTCTGTCATTCCTTTTCAAATCTTCATAATCATTTTCCAAACATTTTAGCAAAATACGCATCAGAAAGCAAAAATACTAACCCCACCATGTTGACATTAAAACTGCTAGCATAAAATTAAATAAAAAAATGTGATTTCAATTTCCTTCAATATTCTACCAATTTGTTTAAGATAGTATATGTGCAATATTATCAAAAGTTATTAATGTATTATTATACCTCACTGTAGTATATGTGCAATATTATCAAAAGTTATTAATGTATTATTATACCTCACTGTAAACACTCCATGTAAAATCCCCATACCCTGCCGGGTTGATATTTCGCGCTATCACTCTCAACGCGTCATATCGGGTGATAGCGCAAAATATTAGGCCGCTAGCTTTTTGAAAAGCTCAGTTCTAAAAATAGATTTTTTCAACAACAACAACAACAATTTTTTCTTCATTATCGAGTATGTTAGGAGTATGTGTTCGGTATAATAAAATAAATATCACATCTTCTTGAGAGTGCCAGTGGATATTATCAACCCTCAAATTGATAATGTCGACATCTGCTATCGCCTCGGTCGACATTACCTTCTCGGGTTGATAATATCCACTGGTACCCTCAAGAGGATGTGATATTTACATAAAAACACTTTGCGTTGAACAATTTGAATAATTAATATTAATGCCAGATTGCAAGTACGCATGTTATGTTGAAAACCACAGACCTAATGTGTTAAATATGTCTGTGTGAAAACTAACGAGGTGCACTGAGTTTAAATCTCAAGATTGTCGTTTGTCTGTTTAAATATATACAAAAACATAATATTTTGGATGTTATTTCATACTTCTACTATTATTTGTTCAAAATTGGTTTGTAAAGTGTTCCCCCATATCAGTGAAGTACTTCACTGGTGTTCTTAAGGTCTCACTAAACAGTTATTTCCCTTGCCAGTCAAGGTAGAACTTTTTGGAGCTTAAAAAAAAGATCTGTGTTATTCGGTTCTTGCTTATTTCTTAAAATGTGCAAATAGTTTCTCTTTTTTTGTTGCAGTTGACAAGAATGGGACAAGTTCATTATTTCATACAGATTAGGATATATGCAGAGCTATGTAAAATTAACTGTGTTGTGAGACGTAAACTATAAGTAGGAAAATCAGATTTTTATGATGATAAAAATGAACGTTTTAAATAGTTGATCGGAAAAGCAACTTTTTATTTTACTTAGCTTTACAGACGTTATTTAAAAAATAGAACACTAACACCCGCTTTCATAAATTGAAGTTGGGGCTATATAGGAGTCACGTTGTCCGTAATGCAACATCGCGTCGTGTCCCGTGACGTAACACATGTTGTCCCGTCGCATCGTATCACGTTGCGTCTGTGTGTGTGTAGTTCTGAGGTTTATAGTCCCTCCACCAACAAACACGACAAGTTTCCCTGCCGCGACGGGCACAATAGAGATCACGTCGCGTCGCGTAACACTTTCTCTTTATACTTACATATCTCCAACAGTTTTAAATGGATTGTTCCCAAACTTTATTACTCATAACAACTGATGACATTATGCCCCTGTATATCACTCATCATTGATTGCCTAATTTATTACAGAATTAAGGCCCTTTGTTTGATTTTCTTGTCACGTCGCGTAACACTTTCTCTTTATACTTGCATATCTCCAACACTTTTGAATGGATTGTTCCCAAACTTCAAATACTCATAACAACTGATGACCTTATGTCCCTGTACATCCGCAATCATTGATTGCCTAATTTATTACAGAATTATGACCCTTTGTTTGACTTAGAATTTTCCACTCTTATATTGTATAATGACATGTTAACACATTTTTTCTCAAACATTTTCGAATTGATTGTTCGCAGACGTCATATACACATAACAACTGATGACCCTTAACATCACCCATCAATTCACCCATTATTGATTGCCTAGTTTTCCACTCTAATATTATAAAATGACCTGTTAACACCTTTGTTCTCAAACATTTTCGAATTGATTGTTCCCAAACTTCATGTACACGTAACAACTGATTACCTTATGTCCTTCTACATCACACATTGTTGATGCCTAATTTATTACAGAATTATGGCCCTTTATTTGACTTAGAATTGTTCACTCCATAATGAACTTCATGTGGCTTTTCATGGATTGTTATTACACCTAACATACGGTTCACACGTGATGATATGATATTTATCTGCAGTAATGGTTTTCGAGTCTGCAGTTCTTTTTACAGAATTATGGACCTTTGTTTTACTTAGAATTTCTTTTACATTCAAAAATTAACTGATGTTTTTGACATTTATTATTCTGGATTTTGCCCATCATCGGCTATAGAAACAAAGCGGGGGTATTCATCACCTGCAGTATATGTCCTATATTTAAAAGTTTTGTAAATCAAAACTGACTGCATATAAACTCAATACGGAATAAGTATAAGTGTTAATTGACACTATTGATTTCGTTTGTTTTAGGAAATAGCTCTATTTTGTATTCATAAATAATTGAAAATATTCATTAATATGTTATACATTTTATCAATTAAATTTCATAAATTAAAACGGTATTGTGAGTTGTCTTTATACATGCAGTTTTAAAAACCACAAGCTTCCCATCTGTTGTCTTATCACTCTCCGTCCACAGTGCTGCCTAATCAGTGATGGGTTTATTAACACGTCCTTAACAATGGACCCTGCTGAGTATGTAACAGTAATATTACGCCGATACTTAAACAGTAATATTACGCCGATACTTAAACAGTAATATTACGCCGATACTTAAACAGTAATATTACGCCGATACTTAAACAGTAATATTACGCCGATACTTAAACAGTAATATTACGCCGATACTTAACAATGGACCCTGCTGAGTATGTAACAGTAATATTACGCCGATACTTAAACAGTAATATTACGCCGATACTTAAACAGTAATATTACGCCGATACTTAACAATGGACCCTGCTGAGTATGAAACAGTAATATTACGCCGATACTTAAACAGTAATATTACGCCGATACTTAACAATGGACCCTGCTGAGTATGTAACAGTAATATTACGCCAATATGTAAAACAATGTATAATTGTAAAACACCTATGATAAAACTCCCGAAAAAAAAAAAATCAAATTCTTCGATTTTCCTCAACTTTCTTAAGTGTATACCTCTAATGTATAAGTATTTATACATTAGAGGTATCCAAATTCATCAAAAAACCTTATGTTGCAATTTATGACGGGTCTAGGGCTAACTGATTGGACTATAAATGACGGTTTAACAACACGACCTAAATGAGTAACTTTCCTGGGCATTTCTGTAGGAGTGTACACAGATTTTCGCTCCTGACCATTTCCTTCTATACGGATGAGACACCCAGTTCAATACAACGAAGATAAATAAACGCTTATACACACATATACATTCTCTTCTCATATAAAAATTATGTTATAATTGCTTGGCTAATACAGTATGCTGCTCTGCTTTCTAAAATATGTTTCACGAATTACAATTAAATAGAAACAAAAAGTAATTTAGGCGGAATCTATTTATATGCTATATAATTAGATCTGTGATAAGCATGAGACACTCTCATGTCGGTCTGAAACATTTAACAATATTATCAAAGCAAGCTTCCTCAATACTGAGTAATCTAAGAGTCTTTAATTATAACCCTAGCCTGGGGATCAGCTAATGGTATGGCTGCAGACGCTTTTATTGGTTAAAAAAGAAAAATATTATTCGAGACACGTCTTCGCTTTTATTCCAGTAAATGGATAGCGATTATTCAGTCGCATTTCAGAGTAACTGGTGTTTACCGACGAAATATGCAAGTTTATTGAATACTTGGCGGTATTAAATATTTAATAAGAAAATGTCGTAAAGGTAGCTATATCAGAATTGATTAACCGTATGGTTCTGAAACGATTCGCCGATTCATAACATTCACATGACATCATCAAAATAATTTGACCAGATCAATAAAATAATATACCTCCACATTCTGGTATGGGGTAAACTCGGTATTTATCCTATAAAACTAATAGGTAGTGATAATTACATTTTTTTGTACAGCTATGTATCTTCTTTTTGTGCTTTGCAGCGCCCCCGTGGCCGAATGGTTAACGACGTTGCGTTGTTAACCTTCGACTCTCACCGCTGCGGGTTCGTCTCCCACTGGGAGCTCGACTTGTAAGTGAGGAAGTGTCGATTCTTACGGATGGCGGGAGGTGTACAGTACAGATTTTACCCAGGAAACGTCGGAGGTTTGCCTCCACCACAAAAAACATTCGACCGTCATATATAACTTTACATGTATTGAAAATGACGTAAAACACCATATAAAACAAAAAACTAAGATCTTTTTGTGCTGCCTGATTATAAAACATTACTATGGATAATTTTAAATTACATTCTAATAGTATGATTGTTCATATGGAGATTGAGGATATAGTCCAAGTAAACCCCTTTATTTTTACCTACTGTATATCTCAACATCTCGGAAATATGAAACTAATGTCAGGATGCGAAAGCTATGAATACGTAAGTTCACCGATACCACATTTCACCGATAATACGGTTAACCTATATCACGGTTTATCGTGGCTTTTTCTATGTATAGTATGGTAATAGTTGTATCTGGCATTGTTGATTTCCTTAACGGGATCCGATAACTGCAAGAAAACATTAAGATGTCGCGGGCGGTCACGGCGCTTTTTCGATTTTCTATTTTGTCCCTTTTTGTTTTTCTTAAATTGGTGTTTTTTGTCTTTTTGTTGACACAAATTGATGTTTTTTGTCCGCACGGCGTTTTTTTGTCTGCAAAAAAACATTAGGCATTACCTAGTCCGGCCTTAATTCCATTAAGCGATTATTATATTATATTAAATGTTTAAATTTACAATATGCAAACTGTTTAAGCCGAAATTAAGGTTTTATTTCATACCCAAGCCAAAACCGTTTTTGCTTCTTGCAGAAGGGGTTGAATGGGGTATGAAAGTTAATACTCGGACCACGTAATGGATTCTATTAAAGTAATGCTCGTGTAATGCTCGTACAACCGCAGCCGGCAACTCATAGGTAAACTATAGCCAAAAATATCGTCCTTCCATGCGTGCACCTTTCGGAACGCGTCGACGTATTGCTAACATATCGAATTTTAATTAAAATTAGTCTATATCTAATGATCTTTGATGTCACAACTGCATTAAGCTCAACGAGATTTTAAACAAGATACGTTGCGTAATAAGTCTCGTTTATCTATTTCGCTTAGTGTTGTATAAAGTCTTTTGCTACATAATAGAACATTTTGGTTTAATAGCATCGGTGATCTAACATCCGTAGCGCAGTTACTCCATACTCGTCTGCGCACGTATTGTAGTTCACTAAATCATGGTTTGCTCTTAAAGAACATAGTTGATTCTCCACTATGTCGCTTTGGCGGAATAGAAAATACGCATCACCTTTTCTTCAATTGTCCGATATATCAAACTAGTCGAGACGGGCTTATGCATGCTCTAGAACCGCTATGCACAGTTTCAATTAAAAAAATTAACTTTGGAGATCCATCGGTCTCATACAAAACAAATGTGGCAATTTTTGAAGCTGTGCATATATATATATTATCTAATAGCAAGCAAACGGTTTTGATTTGTTACAAAAAACATTTCACCACTTTCCTCGTTGAGGATTTCTATTAGCTGTTAACATTTTGTCAACTGTTACACGTCCTCGTCCCTAAGCCCCGCCCTCACCCAAGAGTTCCCTGTTGTTGTGTGTTTTGTTTTGTTCTTCTCCCTATGACATATTTACTGTTCTGTACATTACCTTTCTTTCTGACTAAATACTTCTACAAAACTATTGTCATATTGATGTTAATTTGTATTTTCCGCCAACATCAGTTGCATTTGATAAATACCAAGGAAGGAACCCTATACGATTTTTCGTTCGTTCCAATCCTATTAACTATACATGTACCAATATATATATATGTTGTAAAAATGTTGAAATAAAATATGTTTAACACAAGATCCGTTTACTTTTCTTGAAGAGACACTATGTTTCCAACCTAAACGGAGATGATTCTGTGTCGAGAATTAATGTAGTCATAATGTTGACAAAGCATCATCAAAATCAATTGTCCTATCAGTGATCAGAAAATTGACACACCTCTAAATTCGTAGCTGATAGATGGTGACAATAATGAAAAAGAATCCCATTTTCCATAGTAATTTAGTACAGAAAAAAATATTATGTCCGATTTCCCCCCTGTGGCACCGCCAAAGACTAGTTGTGGTGGGGGCGGATTAGTATAAGAAAGAACTTGTCTCATGAATGAATTCAATGCTCCCTTTAAAAACATACCAAAATATTGTATTCATACACTCATTTCAATATAATCCAAAAAAAAAAAAAATCACAATGTTAACATGAAAATGCTTGAAATAAGTAACAAATAGATCAACAATGTTTTATAAATAAAAAAAATGGCACTTTAAACCCAAGACATTACTACTTAAATTGGAAATTTATTTATGTTGGAAAGTAGCAGATCTATATTAATGATATTATTATTAAAGGGACAAATGACAAGCTTGCTGATCTGACACGTTTTCTTTCCCACATGTAAACAAATAAAAATGTGTGTATTCATAAAGATCACATTTTATTATATATTTAGTTACACATGTATTGAGCCCCATCGCTGTTTCCCAATCACTGATATGTTTCACTGCTGGTACTACCTTTTAAATGTAAAAAACACTTTCTTTTTTTAAATCCGATTGAATGTTAATCATTAGACTAATTTAAACTTATTTATTTTACATCGATTGTAATGAAAGCTCTCTGAACTTATTTTAATCACTCTAGATGTATTCCTGGGTAAAACCAGTACGTAACAATGCATATAAGCTGTCTTGCTCAGGGACACAACACATACATGTATAGTCATGGCGAGGATCAAATTAACCCACAACTTTTCAATCATGGTTCCGAAGCTCTACCACTTGACCACAGTGCTCCAAATTGACTTAAGAAATGATTGGAAAAAGAGTATGAAAGGAGACATTTTGGAAGTTTTAAAAAATCTGTCGTTGAATTAAGCTTCTTACCATAATTCACTGAATCTGTCAATTATCAGGAATTGTGATCATTTTGACATGTCCTAATTTTTTCAAAAGCCTTTTTTTTATCATTAAATTGCAAATCTCTTAACAAAGATAATGAGTTAGAGATTATTGAAGTCCATCAAGTGTTTTAAAAATTATAGTGAGTTACAGTGAATTGTTCTTCATGAACTATTAAAATTCACAAATTATTCATGAACAACATGCAAAACAGCCACCTTCAAAATTGCTAAAGTTGTTAAAACTCTTCAGGAACAGCTATGTTCATGAAAACAAAAGTTCACAAAAGTTTAGATTGATCCCACTTACCAAGGGTATTTAAAAAGTTACTTTTCCAACGCCATTTACAAAAGCTCACAAAAGGTTAGATTGATTCCCACCTACTGTATATTATCAGACTTTAATTGCAATTTAAAAAGGGATGATTGCTGTAGAAGCCACTGAGAATGCCAGTTATATTTTCAGTAGGGCTTC
The DNA here is from genome assembly GCA_037043455.1 of Cyrtodaria siliqua. Classification (NCBI taxonomy): domain Eukaryota; kingdom Metazoa; phylum Mollusca; class Bivalvia; order Adapedonta; family Hiatellidae; genus Cyrtodaria; species Cyrtodaria siliqua. Next base: position 10,549 of record JAWPHD010013923.1, on the reverse strand, counting down.
ACTAAGTTCCTGCTGGGATCAGGTGGAATCCCACTGCGACAAACGTGAATCCTGCCAAAAATCACGCTGAGGCAAACTGGGGTACCACACAAAAATCCCACTGGGACCAAGTAGGAATCCACTGTAAATTCCACTGGAATATAGTGTTCTTGACATTGCCTAACAAATATATTTTCTGCATGAGTTTCCAGGTTGTGGGTATATAATAAAAAAGAATATGATTGTGTGTTTGTTTTGAAGTGAGAATTTAAAACTTAGTGATGAAATTAAATCCTATGTTCACTACAAACCAGCAAATATTCTTCATGTATCTTTTCATTGTGTGTATGGTATATATGTGTGTAAAGAACAAAAACATGTTACATTTAAAACTAAGGCCAGTTTTTTAATTTATTGGTTTACGGGAATTTTTTCAAAAATTTGCAGTAGTAAGGACAAAATAAAATTAACATCAGCATTTATATATACTCTGTAAAAATAGTTTTGGACCATGGCAGTGTTTGAACCCGTACAATGATCGCTGAACCTTGACATTCGACCATAACCCTTATTATCTCAGTTGATAAGTCACAATAGATCAACAATCAACAATAATTATCGTTTACAATGAAAGTTTGCGAAAAAATATTAATCTTTTTATTGGTTACTCGAATGTGTCCGTAACTGTTACTTTTTATGGAATTTGCAACGTTTTTTACAGACCCTTTGTGTGTTCGCGATATTTTTTTAAATCAAATCTTGTTTGGAATTTAATGTTTCTGGTACCAAAGGAACCAAGTAGGGTAGACCTTGGTTACTAAAAAAAGATACTTAAATTCTGTCCACTACTGTTTTATTTTTATATGACTTTATGTACCCTGGTCCAAAACTTTTTTTACCAAGTATATATAATGAGTCTATAATAAAATTAAAAATAAAAGTAGCTTTTTGAGACATTTTTTTTTGGAAAACAACAACAGAAGAACTCTTGATGTTTTTTTCAAAGTGAATAATTATATCAAAACTGTGTGAACAAAGTATAATGTTTAAAACCGTTTGGTTTACTTATCTTCTGATTTGCTAACAGTCTATTAAATCATTTTAGAATTATTTTATTCTTAGAATTTTGTGATTCTTGGTTTCAAGAAACTTATTACTCAATACTAAATTTGTTTGTCACAGCAATTAAAAGGCTCATTCAGTTCTGAGAACACACTGAGTTGCATCATAATAGCATGACGTGATGTCATAATACCAGGGTGTGATGTCATAATACCAGAAAATGATGTCATGATAGAAACAACCAATTCAAAATATGAATGTTGTTGAATGTAGTTTAACAGCTCATCAACACAGTATAGGTTATTTAGAGCCGCCCCAGAGAGAGGGGAATGATACATAGGAATCCGGGAGAACCTGCCCTACACTTATTATCGAATAGATTCCTATGGTTCTTTAACTGATCGGAGATAGACCCGATACATGGGACCGCCCGGTTTACGTCCCCATCCGACAGACGAGGCTAAGGGAAAGTGTCTTGCCCAAGAACACACCGATGGAACTCAGTGGTACCCGGGGCCTCCGGTTACAAATCCGCCGAGCTACCGACTGCGCCACGCCAGCCCTCAAATCAAAATATGAATGAAGCATTCTGATTGGTTCAGTGATAAAAACTGGACCAATGAAACCAGTTAATTTAAAGCTCACTACATTCTCAGAACAAACAGAGTTTTACTGGACATTGAGTAATGAGGTTCTTGAAACCCAGAAACACAAAATTCTAAAAATAAAATAATTCTAAAATGATTTAATAGACCGTTTTTAATGGTACGAAAATATATGGGTAACAAACTTCCCTGAACAAATTCTTCACTATGATTACACTCGAAGTCGGAAAGGCAATACAAATAAAATCAGGATTTTATTAAATTCTATTTTGATTTTAATTTGGCCAAAAATAGGGCAGGCTCTCCCGTAAACCAACAAATTAAAAACTCTGGCCTAACCCGCCAAATAATGACAACATTACACTACGAAACGTATATCAAAACTCGATCTATTCAGGTGTTCGTCATATAATAATGTATGTGCCAATTAAAAGTATAGGTTCATTCACAGTAGGGCTGTATTCGTTGATGGAAACAATGGATACACTTTTCAGGAAATGAACAGAAAAATGTACAACAAAAATAAACAGTTTTATTTTGGGGTTTCCTCACCATGCTCACGAAAACTAGTTAAACCGGAAATAGGTCGCTGTGAAGTGTTTTCCCTAAACATGTCCGACAGTCGTTTAGGCACGGATGGTATCCGTTGTCTTGTAAGTTTCTTTTCTGTTTTTTAATGAACTTCTCTCGTAACGATTTTTAATAAAAACAAAACTTTTAACCTGAATTGAAACCGCGATTGCTTTGCTGACACAAGCAAATAAATTTATGTAAAAAAGGGTAATTTATTGTTATTTTGACCAATTAACAATTTCAAATGCCTAGTGTTAGGTAGAAAAGATCAAGCAAACTACCATAGATATACTGATAAAAATAAGTTTAGCAAGTAAATAACATATAAATCCTGTGGACCAGATTCTAGGATATGTGTAGAAGCGGTCATGGGCAATATAACTTACATAATTATCAGTTGTATTAAGGGAATAAGTCTCAAAAGAAATATGCGAAATCAATAGCAACATGCGGTAATCTACATGTTTTACAGAAATTATGATTTCACTCGTTTTCAATGTAAAGGGAGGTAATTTCACAAATGGTAAACTTTTGTTCCTTACATGTATATCTTTATAATGGCAAGGAAAGTGTCGATTGTATAACTTGATACCAGTTACTTTGTATTATTATACCTCACGTTTACACTCCTGTATAAATTGCCCATACCCTTAGCGTGAAGCATTTTTTACTGTTCACCGGTAAACAATTTTTACTGATACAGGATTGTGACGTCAAGGGAAGTATAACAAGAGGTCAATGACCGTGAAGCTCTACTGATAGGTTTTTGACAGCTAGATCAGCATTCCTGTGAAGTTTGATGAAAAATCCGTCAACTAGTTTCAGAGGAGTAGTCGCTACAAGTTTTCATTATTTTACTCTATGTAAACAAAGATGGCCGCTGGCGGCCATGTTTAACGTCGCATCAAAATAATTTTCGACAAGGATCAACATCTTTCCATACTGATCATTTTAAAAAAAGTCCCATATCAATATCACTTATAGTTTTCAAGAAGTACTCGCTACAAACCTGTTTTTTTTAATCTTTTTTTTTTAGTGGCTGCCATCTTGAATTTCCGACCAACCTGAAATGTTGCTAGGATCATTTAGACATCAAGAGCAACATTCCTGTCAACAATCAAGTTTTGCATTTAGGACACTTTCCCACAAACAGTATGCACTTCTGTGTGATAAAGATAAGAACTTATAACAATTTTAATTTTTTTATTAATTTATTACCAGGTATGCGGCAGTATGCGCGTGCATCCCCAACGCCATATAAGGAAGTAAGCACACTTTTCGGAGAAAGCCCTTTTATTTTTGTAATGCTTACATGTATTTACATTTTGGTTGTTTCTTCTGGTCACAATCTTCAGTGCTAAATGACTGTCAATAAATAACATTGTGTAAGTAATTTGCAGTGTAAAAACAGTTTTTAAATGAGAAAGACTAAAACTGGGCTTGGATGGAAACTGGCCCCTAACCAGTAGTGCATACTGTTTGTGGGAAAGTGTCCTAAATGCAAAACTTGATTGTTGACACTGCCATCACCGCTGCCTCTGTCGGAAAAACAACACCTATATTTCTTCAAAAAAAACAAGTGAGATAATTCAGTTTCATCGACTTATTAATATGTACATGCAGTGTTTTTTTTATGCCTAGTTTGGGGCCGTTATTCGGCCCCTTCACAATGCCAAAAAGTATCCTTTTTTCACAATTATATCCAAAAAATTCACAATGTGAAAAAAACAAAACAAAAAACTTTATTTTTTTATTTTTTTATTTATCTATACAGACCAGTAAGGATAATATTCTTAATATAAGCTGGTGTCAAAACAAGTCTGTATTTACCAAAAACAAAACTTAAAACCAAGGGATTTTAAACTGTGAAAATAAAAGTGAAAAAAGTTTCTTTTTCTTGTTATAATATTTCACAATTTTCACAATTTCTAGAAAAATGCCGCTATTTTTCACAATGGCACAGGCAAAGGCTGCATTCACAAAACACATAAAAAACACTGAAATGTAAGTTATTGCTATTTTAGAAATGTTTGTCCTCCCATGTTTACAAGTCAAACACAACATTGGACAGTTTTGCTGATGTTCAATTATTTCATTTATATAAAAAAAAATGTATGTACAGCTCAGTATGTGCGCTAGGATCTCCACCAGGACGTGAACCTGAATCTCTTTTCTCGAAAGAAAAGCATGTTTGCTTGCACTATAGAGATGCGTCCCTAACTGCACAAACCAAGTATACAACAAGAGGCCCAAGAGAGCCTGTATCGCTCTACTTGCTATATGGAGTCTTTGCTGGGGAACATGACAACAACATGTGCAACTAGGCTTAGTACTGATCATTCCTGCCTAGTTTCACAGAAATCCAGGAACAAGAGGTCAATGACCTTGAAGCTCTGCTGATAGGTTTTGATAGCTAGATCAGCATTTCTGTGAAGTTTCATGAAAATCTGTCAAGTAGTTTCAGAGGAGTAGTCGCTACAACTTTTTACTATACAACTTTTGTAAAATGTACAAAGATGACTGAGCCGGCAGCCATGTCTAACATCGAATCAAAATGTTTTTCAACAAGGACCAACATATGTCATGCTGATCATTTTAGAAAAAGTCCCATATCAATATCACTTATAGTTTTCTAGAAGTAGTCCCCATAAACTTGTTTTTTTGAAAATCTATTTTTAGCCGTGGTGGCCATCTTGAATTTTGGTCCGACCTGAAGTTTTGCTAGGATCAATTAGACATCAAGAGCAGCATTCGTATGAAGTTTCATGAACATCCGTCAAGTAGTTTCAGAGGAGTAGTCGCTATAGGTTTTCATTGTACAACTCTATGTAAACAAAGATGGCCACTGGCAGCCATGTTTAACGTCGCATCAAAATAATTTTCGACAAGGATCAACATCATGTCATACTGATCATTTTAGGAAAAGACGCATATCAATATCACTTATAGTTTTCATGAAGTAGTCGCTACAAACTTGTATTTTGAAAATTTATTTTTAGCTGTGGCGACCATCTTGAATTTCCGGCTAATCTGAAATTTTGCTAAGATCAATTAGACATCAAGAGCAATATTCCTGTGAAGTTTCATGAATATCCGTCAAGAAGTTTCAGAGAAGTAGTCGCTACAAGTTTTTACTATATAACTATGTAAACAAAGATGGCCACTGGCAGCCATGTTTAACGTCGAATCAAAATAATTTTCGACAAGGATCAACATCATGTCATGCTGATCATTTCAGAAAAAGTCCCATATCAATATCACTTACAGTTTTCAAGAAGTAGTCGCTACAAACTTGTTTTTTAAAATCTATTTTTAGATTTGGCGGCGATCTTGGCTTTCACATCAACATGAATTTTTGCTAGGATCAACTGGTCTTCATGGGCAACATTTCTGTAAAGTTTCATGAAAATCCATTCAGTAGTTTCAGAGGAGTAGTCGCTACAAAAAATGTTTACGGACGGACAGACAGACGGACGCCGCACCACGGCATAAGCTCTGCTGATCTTTGATCAGTAGAGCTAAAAATTACACCGTAATTGCATTATTAGTGTATTTGATGCCCCTTCCTCCAGGCCCAACTATAACATAGAGGAAACAAATGTATACAGTGTAATCCCATCATCATGTTTCATTTGTGACATAATTATAAAAAAAACAAGAGGTCAATGACCTTGAAGCTCTACTGATTGATATTGATTTCAGGAGTTGTCGCTACAGACTTGTTTTTTGAAAATCTATTTTTAACCATGGCGGCCATCTTGAATTTCCGGCCGACCTGAAATTTTGCTAGGATCAATAAGACATTAAGAGCAACATTCCTGTGAAGTTTCATGAAAATCCGTCAAGTAGTTTCAGAGGAGTAGTCGCTACAAGTTTTCATTATATAACTCCATGTAAACAAAGATGGCCGCTGGCAGCCATGTTTAACGTCAAATCAAAACGATTTTCGACAAGGACCAACATCATGTCATACTGATCATTTAAGAAAAAGTCCCATAACAATATCTCTTATAGTTTTGAAGAAGTAGTCGCTACAAACTTATTTATTTTAAATCTATTTTTAGCTGTGGCGGCCATCTTGAATTTCCGGCTGACCTGAACTTTTTTTAGGATCAACTAGACATCAAGAGCAACATTCCTGTGAAGTTTCATCAACATCTGTCAAGTAGTTTCAGAGGAGTAGTCGCTACAAGTTTTTACTATATAACTCTATGTAACCAAAGATGGCCACTGGCAGCCATGTTTAACGTCGAATCAAAATAATTTTCGACAAGGATCAACATCATGTCATGCTGATCATTTTAGAAAAGTCCCATATCAATATCACTTATAGTTATCAAGAAGTAGTCGCTACAAACTTATTTTTTAAAAATCTCTTTTTAGCTGTGACAGCCATCTTGAATTTCTGGCAGATCTGAAGTTTTGCTAGGATCAATTAGACATCAAGAGCAACATTCCTGTAAAGTTTCATGACAATCCGCCAAGTAGTTTCAGAGGAGTAGTCGCTACAAGTTTTTACTATATAACTATGTAAACAAAGATGGCCGCTGGCAGCCATGTTGAACGTTGAATCAACATCATGTCATGCTGATCATTTTAGAAAAAGTCCCATATCAATATCACTTATAGTTTTCAAGAAGTAGTCGCTACAAACTTGTATTTTAAAACTCTATTTTTAGCTTTGGTGGCCATCTTGGATTTCACATCAACATGAACTTTTGCTAGGATCAACTAGACTTTATGGGCAACATTTCTGTAAAGTTTCATGAATATCCATCCAGTAGTTTCAGAGGAGTTGTCGCTACAAATAAAAGTTTACGGACAGACGGACGACGGATGCGGCACTAAGGCGTAAGCTCTGCTGATCTCTGATCAGTCGAGCTAAAAAAATGAGCACTCAGCCCACTTGGGCCTCCAGGCAGACGGTCAGAGTTTGATATAATAAAAATAATAAAAAAATCTTTAATATGTTGCTTATGTTTTATAGACGTTTATATACACCAAGTTATGTGCAAGAATATGGAAAAATGAGTGTAATTAAATTTTTGTTTATTTGACATTTTGATCCTCCCCCACCTGAGGGCCCCTGGGCTCGGAGTCAAAAATAATAGTGCTCTTGCACGCCGTCATCAAATGGTGATATCATACCCTAAGTTTGGTTGAATACAATTCAGCGGTTTAGGAGGAGATGCGGTAACGGACAGACAGACGGAGGCGATTTTAATATATTGTGTGTTTTTCAAAAACTTGGGTATAATGAGAAAATATCAAATTATTCGAAAATCACATGAAAATATCAAAACGAGATTGTTAGGTCGGTAAACTTCCGGTTCGCTTTTGCTTCGCGGACGCAGCGGTGTCAAAGTAAATCGATTGATTATGAATAAACCAGGGATCACTCTAAATAATCTATATTGTGTTGATGAGCCGTTAAAAAAAAAATCAATTAATTATCAGCCAATGAAGCCACTCCCATTCACTACCACGTGGTAAAGTGAAACAATGGCGATTCAAACGAATTTGTAAACAAGTAGAACAATTAAACAACTAGATTTTGATCAGAACCTGATCAAACAGGCTTTCCTGTCTTAATGACGGCATGACGTCACAACTGTCAAAGTTTCACAACTGTCAAAGTTGTCTAAGATGTGATTTATAACGAAAACAACTTCGAGCATGCAATCAGTTGAAAAGTCGAATTTCTGAATATTGTGACGTCATGACGTGATGACGTCAGGATAGTGTATGACGTTCTTGCTTAACCACTCAGAACTCTACAATCTGTGAAAGTTTTGTTCAAATCCGATCATAAATGGAGAAGATATATAGCCATAAGAATTGGTGGAACTCAAAAGTAGTCCTAGGTAAACTATTGAGTAAGTTACTGTGAAGCATAGGGCTGGTATGTATTGAATGTTGTTTCCCTTTATTCCTGAAATATTTATCTTGCTTCTAGTGAAAACCACATCAAAATTAAAGGTAAGATGGATATGCTGCACTACTTTTTGTGAAGCACAGTTTGAAGTGTACCTCAGAATTCAAAAAGAAGGTGGTTGGTTACTTTCAGTTTGGAAAATATTTTAGAAAAAAAGCAAGTCACGCCATCATCTAAGGCCCATTATTGTGTTGCACTGACTAATGCCACATTAGGATTGGATATTTTCGTGTAGGTATATATTAACTGACCTATGTAAAAATAATCGTGGTCTAGGTCTGTCTGGTATAGTTCTTGAAAATAAAGTAGACTAAATGGTTTATTTGGATGTGTGTTATTTATTAAATGCTAATACAGGCTGCTTTAATGTAACCCTATGAAAATGCAATAAACAAAATAACCCCCATTCTCAACATCTGATACACTGCTTCGCTGCAATATTCGAATGTAAATCGAACGTTTCCATATTGGTTACGTCATCGCGCCTTAGATTCCCACCAAAACAAATTTGCATTCAAAATCAAAGTTATCATCCAAATTTTGTAATGTCGTTTACCTATTTGCTCCATCTATAGTATATATACATGAAAGCAGTGATAAAACATTCATCTGTATTGTAAATAACAAACATGCAACGCAAATCATCAACGACAAGTGTGGACGACGGTCATATTGTTTATATAATATGAACAAACAGCTTAGCAACAGTGCACTATTTTCTGTGCCGTTGCCTTGCGGTTAACAAAACTTCAATATTTTGAACATATCGAAGCGTCGTGATACACACGGGATTGGCCGAGCGTTCACTATTGAATAACTCCAAATGGTGACGAATGCGTTGTCATCGTATTTTGATTCCTATGGCAACCATTTACCAACGTAGCGTTTTGAGTGGACTTTATTTTTGAAAAGTAAATTGAAAGGCCTTACAAATGGTACATATGTTCTTGATAACAATTTCAACCGTTACTGAGATATAGGTGGTTATTGGGATTTACACCTATCGCTTACCTATGACCTTGACCTTTGACCTGGTGACCTGATTTTCCCAGACTTGTTCAAGGTCACATAGTGGCACATATATGAGAGCATTGTTGGCCTAGCTGGTTCGGTTTTCGAAATATACTTAGAAGTTTCTATTTTAGTTGTTTAAAATTAAACCAGTATGGCCGCCATATTTGATGGTCATCAACACCTTTTACACACGATCGATAGAAGATGATGAAAACATGATTGTGGTAAAGTTTCAAAATGGTCATGCAATAATTGTATTTTTGAAGATTTTTTCCAGTTTTTAAGTGTCTGGCGTCTCTGACGCCATCACGTTATGACATCATGAACCCGCATGACCTTCTTGCACAACTAAACCATGACCTTTACAATCTGTGAAGTTTCATTCAAATCCGACCATAAATGTCTGAGATCTAGCGATAACAAGATTTTCATCATGAAGTCACTGGCGGCCATCTTGGATGACGTCATGACCCCAAAAGCTTCGCGGCACTATTCCAGAATGAGCTCTATCACTGTGTAAACTTTAGAGGCCGTGCGACCAGTCCTACTATGAAAAGTGGCGGTGAGAAAAATAAAGTTAAAATGTTGCCGAACAACAACAATAGGTCTTTCCACTGGAAGGTGGAAAGCCCCAATTATGGCAATTTGACGGCGTTGTTTGATGAGCAAAGAGACTATCGACGCATGTCGTAATGAACAGGTGTGCATCTGTTTTTATTTCAAAATAGCATAAACCGCGCTAATAATTGTCAACACAGAAAAATGAGCTTGCTGATTTATCTATGTGAAGATTCAAGAACTAATGCATCCTACTTTTTTTATCTGGTGTAGTCTATAACAAAAGTAAAACTAGAAAACGTTTTGTTCGACCTAATGCATTTTTTTTTATCTGCCTGGGGAGTGCCCTTTTGTAATTACTGCACTAGGAGCATCATGCACGTCTAATTCCATAGGGTGCACCAATATTTAATATTACTTTGTTGGCACCCGGTTCATCTAATTCTCTACCCCATGTTCTTCAGTGATGTCTTATCCTCGGGGTTTCTCCATCGACAACCCCCTCCCACCGGTGGAGGAAAACACTGATAAGTGCATCATAATGGTAACAACCTACAGCTCTGATGCTTCCTAATTTAAGGGAGAGGGCTGGCGTGGCGCAGTCGGTAGCACGGTGGATTTGTAACCGGAGGTCCCGAGTCCATCGGATGGGGACGTAAACCGGGCGGTCCCGTGTATCGGTCTGTCCTCCGAGCACGTTAAAGAACCATAGGAATCTATTCGATAATAAGAGTAGGGCAGGCGATAATAAGAGTAGGGCAGGTTCCCGGATTCATATACTTCCCCTCTCCCTGGGCGGCTCTAAATAACCTGTACTGTGTTG
>JAWPHD010013922.1:0-64790 GCA_037043455.1 Cyrtodaria siliqua | reverse complement strand
GGGGGGGGGGGGTATTTTCAATAAATATCCTTAAAAAATCACTGATATGTATATAATAAATAGAATAATCGACAGTCTCAGTGAGATACAAAAAATATGTCACTCGAACACATTGTAATTCGATTAAAAACTCGTTCTTCGAAGTCGTTTTTAAACTGAATTACAACGTGTTCTTGTGAAATATTTTTCATATCACACTGAGACTGTTGATTATTCTCTATTTATTCACTCCAAAACAACAAACATCCTTTATTTTATTACATTTGTGAAAGTGTATGATTTCTCAAACGTTCAACCATAGACGTCTCCATCTTTCACCCATAGAAATGTAATACATATATATATTCTATTGTTTAAAATGCATGTTCTTTTTTTTTTTTTTGAAAGCTGCGTTCTGTGAATGCTTCATTTTCTGTTTGATATTTTGCAGTTCGTTGAAATCAAGAGGAATCATGCTTGGTTCTACTTGAACGTCGAAATCAAGAGGAATCACGCTTGGTTCTAATTGACGTTGAAATCAAAAGGAGTCACGCTTGGTTCTACTTGACGTTGAAATCAAAAGGAATCATGTTTGGTTCTTCATGAACGTTGAAATCAAGAGGAATCACGCTTGGTTCTACTTGAACGTTGAAATCAAGAGGAATCACGCTTGGTTCTACTTGAATGTTGAACTCAAGAGGAATCACGATTGGTTCTACTTGAACGTTGAATCAAGAGAAATCACGCTTGGTTCTACTTGACTTTGAAATCAAAAGGAATCATGCTTGGTTCTACTTGAATGTTGAAATCAAGAGGAATCATGCTTGGTTCTATTTGAACGTTGAAATCAAGAGGAATCACGCTTGGTTCTACTTGTACGTTGAAATCAAGAGGAATCACGCTTGGTTCTGCTTGAAAGTCGATTTAAGTGACCCGTCAGAATACCGAAACACCCATTGGAGTATCTGCTTGCAAACTTAACAATATCATAGTGGTAAGTGTTAACCTGAGCTGGCGGTTAAGGCAACATACGTTCGTTTTAAAGAAACATAATAAACATACCCTTTTTATCAACAAAGTTATCGACAAATAAGAAAAGGACTGACCAGGAGGTGATACAGACATTACACCTAAAACAGAAAAAGGTTCGTTAAGGGACAAATAAAATAAAAGTCATTTAATAAACTGTTACATTACACCTAAAACAGAAAAGGGTTCGTTAAGGGACAAATAAAATAAAAGTCATTTAATAAACTGTTACACGCATGAAATCGTATGAAAAACTACTTCACCATTTACTTCCTATGTGGTTTTCTAAAATTATGTTTGCGTTCTATAAATGCTGAATTTATGACATATACTTGCCGTGTTACTTTATCTGTAACAGAACTATCAACATGTATTTGGTAAGTAACCCCCAGTGGCCTACTTCGCCACTGACCGTTCCAAGGCGGTAGCCGTATTGTCAACCCTTTTGTGTTTATGATGTCGTATGCATTTATTGTTACTTTTACCTTCTTGTTTGTCTGTTTGCGTGTTTGTTTCTGTGTTTTGTGGTTGACTGTCCTCCTTGAATGCTACTTTCCCTGTCCGATCTTTTTATATTTCTTTATAGCAGTTATACAAGTTAAATGCTAATACATCTCTGATGTTTTCATGAACAAGGCCATAGCATTTGTAAATATGACCAAACATCGAATAGTATAAGGGTAGTTACCAGTTTCCGAATCTTTTGTAAAAAACGTCTAGGTCCATACGTATACACTTGGAATAGGATTTCTATTACAAACAGGATACAAAATGGCAGGTCAACCTTGGGAATATTGAACCCTATCAGAAACACGTAAATTACCACCACTGCGTCGTACGCCCTCTTGAAAAGCCTGCGGTAAAATAAATTAATTGAATTAAATATTGAGATCTACTACCAATAACAACAAGGTAAACAAATCAAATAGTTTAAAGGGACACACGGCAATTTTTGCATTACGGTAAAAAGAAGAAGAAAAATCCAAATGTTTTGGCATTTACCCATGTAGTGTTTATTTCCTTGCTGGAATTCAATAATTTTTTTTTTATCTCAGTGTATCAACAGGAAATCTATTGGAACATACAGTGCTCGAAAAGTAGGATAGCCCGATGACCGGGGCTCGATTGAATGTTTGTGAAATTTTCGGGCCGTAAAAAAGCGGTGGCATAGTAGTTCGGATGGTACATTTTTTTTTTTTTTTTTGTTGTTGTTGTTTATTTACATAATCAAATAAGAAAAACTGTCCTTTACAAATACATTTTGGTGGAAAATATATATACATATGTATAGATATAGATATAAAGTATATTTCTATTCATTATTTAAGGTGTAAGGAGTTCCTGGAAAATTTAACATAACCTTTAACCTCACCAAGAAGACAGACACTGTTCAATCTTGGCGACTCCCAGGACCTTCAGTCCTTTGATTTTCTCTAGCCTAAGTTGTGGACTGGACACAAAGTACTACTATCACAGTGTATATAAGGGCTTTGACCCCTTAAGCATGACCTTGACCTTTGACCAAGAGACGTGGGTGTTGCGCGTTTCGGACATTTGTTTGAAAATATTGTACCCCCAGAAAACGAAGTTTGTTTGTGTTATTTTTTGTGGTGGGGGGGGGGGGGGGGGTGGGGGGGGGGGGGCGGGGGGAGTGGGTATGTAGGAATCATTGTACGGTCGGTCGGTCTGTTGAAAATCGATAAAGTAGAAACATCGTAGGACCCCATCCACTTGCGCGTGACGCGAAAATCGATCGGGTACCGATTTCCACGCTCATGTCTCAGTTGACATCTATATATGAAGTTGACATCTATACTAAATGCGGCGTATCGTCGTGTTTGTATGTTTGTTTGTTGAATGTCCGCTATGGACGCTCTCAGTTTCCGTCGGATCTTCACTAAATTTCACACACATACTTACTAGGACCCGATAAAGGTTTTGGTGAGAGAAAAAAACATTTTCGAGAAGGTTAAACCGGCGACGGGCACGGTTGTAGACAATTATGCTGTATAATTATCAAAATTAAAGTTTAACTAGACAAGTAATCCATAAATTTGGTTAAAAATACATTGCATTCGATGTTAAACATAGCAAGGTATAGGTATTCAGAATTATCACGCCGCAATGTGACATTTTATTTGGTAACGTATGTTTCTACACTCCAAAATAAAATTACATTTTATATGGGGTAGCATGGGTCACTTTTGTTATTTTAATATGCATATAAGGGTACAATGAGTAGCTGGACAAATGGAACAAGTAGGCGTATATCAGGTCACACAGTCATTGTTAAGGGTATTGGGATATATTAGAGAGTAATCCTCTGAAGACGGCTCGTATTTCTGGCTTAAAAGTATTAATGTGCACCGTTGAATGTTATCACATACCTTTGATGTATAGAGCATTTGTAGTTTGTATTATTTAATGCATTTTCAAAAACATTATGAAACATACGTTACTGGCAACTTTGAATCTTCAACTTCTGGGATATGAAAGAAAAAACCTCCCCATTTGTTTATGTCTATATTAAGATATGCTTTAGTCTAGCTTCTGTAAATATTTGTTGTATTATATTTAAATACATATTTGACGCATATTTTATCATCTAACTGTACGGTTTGCTGAGGGGTGGCCCACCCCGACCCTCACAAACCTATGACGGGGTGAATAAATGGATCACCATTAATTTGGTGATTGAAATTTAAAAAAAACAAAAAAACTTCTGGGATATTATATTTTATCATCATACATTGTATGTCTATTATAATAATATACAAATAGTTTTATTAAAACAATACATGTATTAGCATTATGTCAAGAAGCACATTACAAATATTAACCATGCCTTGTATATCATATTTGCACTCAAAGCTTGGTAACGTATGTTTCATGTTAAAAAGTGACCCTCATTTTTTCATCTAGATCTATGGAAATTGCAGAAACGGGATACGTATAAATGTTTTAACCATGTTCATTTTATTAAACGCATATCTGTGTAGCATTTAAATGCCCCTATTGCTGTTGATTAAGACGACTAGTATGTTCAGTATCCACCGAAGTAGCGTAACGTATGTTTCACAGACATTCTTCACTTTCTGACAACTTAGACCAGCGGGATCTAAACACTAAAGTATTTAACACTTTCGATAGCGAGCATACCAACATAGCAAACATTTGCGTCCATATTGAACATGAAATACGACTGATACACGATGAAAACAGAAAAACTCGACTGGCGTCAGTAACGTGTTTCATTTTTGGGTGTTTGAAGGCATGGATTGGCGATATTTACATCGTTTTTTTTAAACTATCAATCAATCAAGCAATCAATCAATCAATCAATCAATCAATCAATCAATCGATATTTATTTTATTATACCGACCACATGGAGTGGTGCCATTTTAAAATGTCTTACTCTGACGTCAAAACAAGGAGCCATCTGGTATTGCTTCACTTTGGGGTATAGGGAATTTAATATAATGGAGTGTTAACAGTGAGATATAATAATATTTATTTGGCCTATAAACGTCTTTGTCTCTACAAAATCGCCAAACAGAACAGATATTACGTTCAATCAATCTGGGTTATATGCTTTCTTGGCAAGGAACCTTTCAGACAACGCAAAATCAATCAAAGCACTGAAAGCACAGAAAGGCTGGGTTGTCTTTCAGAAGAACAATGGTTCACTCAATGAGCGGACACGATTTTTTTTATAAAATAGTTTTTTTTTTTGTGTATTCCCGAAACTTTGATGGTTATGTTAAAAATGATTCGAGTTTTCTTAAACGACATACAAAGAAGAACATACCAGGTGATATTTAATTAGTTGTAACATTTAGCGAAAGTGGTTGTAACTTTTATCGGAACCTAAACTTGTGTTACATATGGCCGTATTTGTAACTTTTAGCGAAAACTGATTTTGAAACATTTAGCGGAAAATTGTTACATTTGCCGAAATTTTGTTACAAATGGCGTTCGTAATTTCGTAGTTCTTACCTTTGGCGGTTTGTTACATTTAGGGTTGCTGCAGTGTCATCTGATGTATCAAATTTCATGTATAAAAATCAAAGCGTAAACATTATATTGAATAGATGGTACAGCATGTTCTGTGTTTTTATCACACTTGGTTGTTTTATCTACCGGTAGTAGTTTTAACTTTCAGCATCGTCATGTCATATAGACATCTGCAATCAATATAGATGGTCAAGTGGTCAGACCGCGAGGTTATTAAAAGAACTATCCCTCCTCCCATGAAAGCATTATTTCCAAGATTGACTGGCATTATCGACTGCTTTGAGATTTTTATCGAACGCCCTAAAGGCTTGCTTGCACGAGCAAAATCATATTCCAACTACAAAAAACACAGTACTATTAAAATTCTAATTAGTTGCAGCCCAAATGGAGCGATAAATTTCATGTCAACGTGTTGGGGAGGCCGCGTCAGTGATGTTGAACTTGTAAGACAGTCTGGTCTGCTTGCGTGCCAGATCACATGCCTGGTGATCAGATTCTTGCCGACAGGGGATTTACATTGAAGGACGACTTCGCGATGTCTTGTGGTGTTGAGCTGATCTATCCGAATTTCACCAAAGGGAAACTTCAGTTACCTGCAGGTGAGGTTGAAGATTCAAGACAGACAGCATCTGTTAGAATTCACATTGAAAGGGTTATCGGGTTGATGAGAAATAGGTATACTATCCTACGAGGACCAATTCCTCTTAACTTTGTGAAATCAGTGATTGGTGAAATGAAAGGAGAGACTCTGTGTTCTTTTGACAAGATACTTCGGGTTTGTGGAGCATTGACCAATAGTGGTGGTGGGATTGTTTATTCTGAGTAAATTTTTGACTCGGCAAGAGATCGGACCAATGTGTGACTCTTGTATAGTTGTAATACATAGCAAAATGCTCAGTGTGACTATCAGTCAAATAGACCATTACAACATTGGGAGAAATAAATATACACAAAATTATTGTTTCAGTTGATATAGTGCTGGTTGTCTTGTCTGGCCATGTTTGCAGATATATATGTGTTTATTACATAATTCTCTCAGCAACAACAAAGTTAGGCATCCATGAGTGCACATGTTTCTGTAGCAGACAATTTCGATTAATATTATATGGATGTATTTTGCTAACGAAACAAACAAAATAAACAAATCAGAACAGGTATTTTGTTTCGTTAGCAAAATACATCCATATAATATTAATCGAAATTGTCTGCTACAGAAACATGTGCACTCATGGATGCCTAACTTTGTTGTTGCTGAGAGAAAAAAAAAAAATAAAAAATAATAAGCGTAAGAAACAACAATATTATAACTTATCAATAACTTAAAATGTTACGATTAATTTCATGAAGGTCTGCGCTCCCGTTATTGAACGATAACGTGAGCAAATGAACGATAAACTAAGACCATACTTTGCTCTAGATATGATTTATATTCATAATCAAGGATCGTTGTCAGTCTTTCATGTTTTTATTCTGATGATTACTGATTTGACGCACCAAGTGTACATGTATAATGAAAAGTGTACTAATTAAATGCTATACAACAAACCAATTAGCCGAAATGCCAACTGACCACCCGTCGCCATATTTAGTATGTATTCGTTATTAACATAAAATGTATTATGGTAAACACTATAAACTAAATTTTACGGCTTTTTGTTATATTATGAACTAAATTATTTATCTCAAATTAGAAACAAGCATGTGACATGTATGTTACTTTAATAAATATATCAACTTGATTAGTTCAAATACAACAATAAACATAATATATAATTATTGTTTTCGACCAGTCATGTAGACGCAAATTCAACGGGCTGTTTAAATAACGTGTAGTAACGGGTGAATAATTATCAAAATGGAATGAAAAATAAAGAATGTGAAGCTTATTTTGAAACGAAACGGATAGGTAGCCTTCCCGACCCCCACATCCACAAACACACCCCACTTCCACTCCACGCCATCCAACACACACGTGCACACACACACATATACGCGCTGTCCGTCCATCTGTATCATTACATGCTGTTGTGTTTCATAAGTTTATTTTAATTGAATTTGTTTTCAAACGTTTATTTATATGTATAACGCATTCAATGAAATCGCATCGAAACAGTCAGGTAATTAAACTGTGCTTGCAACTAATAAAGCTAAGTTGAGAATGCTTAATTATACTCATTCTCCATAAGACAGCTACCTCGGTAGCTCAGTGTAAGGCATTGTGCTTGAAACTATAAATGTATTGTAACAGTCATGCATGGGGGACTTAATTTACGCTGATATTATATTTCTATAACGGTAGAATATAGCCATTGAATTATACATGTATGATGTGGTCAGCAGATGAAGCGGGGGTTCATAAGTGGTTAAGTAACACCATCCTGTATACCAGGACATGGATGAGATTTGAACTTTATTTTAACAAAAGACGTAGGATGATTTTATTTCCTCATTAAGTAGTGTCATTCAATCGACCAATCAAACGCTGACCAATGTATAATCATTATATTAGTGATACTTAACTTAAGACTCGACATCAACACTACTTTGTATGACCCCACCAGCCCCGGTGTGTGATTTTAATATTTGGTTGTTTTATATCAACAGTTAAGTTAATAGAAATTCCTGGCTGTCCTATTTAGTTTTATATATGCTTATTACTTCACATTGATTTTATATCAACAGCTGGGAAGATGCTATTTTTAGTTTGATCTGACGCACACATCGGGATAACGGGGTACATAATATTAACAAGTAAAACCTATGTATACCTCTGCTTCATGCCCTCCCCAGTGTGGCCTCCCCGTGGCTTTGGCGGAGGGACACACTCCATTTAATGTTTTTGCTCTCATAAGCGTAAAACTCATATTGAATTATTTTATATTGAGAGATTTGGAGTGATGTCTTACTAACAACACTGGACATTTTAACGATTTCTTTTTTAACATTATATGCTTATAATTATAAGAGTCCATTCCCTTTGGAAGGGAGCATAGCAGACACAACATGGATTATGTATATATGTACATATTAAGTTAAATCATTTTTAAGAAATGGTGACGCGCTGGCGCTGGAAAATAAAATTATTATTTATAATCCTCGATTGAATTTTATATATAAAATAGACCAACATGAGCTTATTCCACCTGTGTCCCCATCACTCAGCCTCTGTTAATCTTCTTGCGTCCCTGCAAACAATCTATTGCCATGTCTTGCGTCTGCTTGGATCCTGCCATCCGTGCGCGATTGATAAGCATTAGTAACATTATTTAAACTACCTAGATTATTATAAATAAACTACTATTGAAAACCTCGCCAAAAGGCCTAGTTGCCAACGGCGAGGAAAAATAAAACCTTATACTACTACTAGACTCGACATCCTGCAGAAACAGGATTCGTGTAGGGGGGTTGATTTTCGATTTTGCCATTATCAAATCTCGCTCTCGTTTTTCGCGAGATTTCGAGTTCGGGGTGTCTCAATGAGTAAACAGTGTTTAATTGTTCTAGACACATTTTAGAACGTATCATGCAAAAATATCGTGCGAGTGCATTTTCTAGTTGTGTTAGTAATATAAGCTGTCGGAATATTGACCTTTTCTTGGTAAAATGGCTTTTTTACTGCCATTATAATGATACCTTAAAACCGAAAGTAGGTAGATGTGCGTTATTCAAAGATCATTATCCTCGTGTTTAATAAATTATTTAAAGTAATTCACTTTATTTATTACACTTAAATACGTCCCTACATTTTAATCGTATTAACCAAGTTATATATATATAACTTTCTTGTAAACAGGAACGATACTTCCCGGGGGCTCATATGGTAGAGGGACTATAAACCTTAGAAAGAAAGAAAAAAGGAACGATTCATATTAATCTTGTCTACCAGCTATAAAATAAAAATAAAAGAATAATTAAGCATAGTAGTTTGAGAGTCTTTCAATTCTCCTTTAAATAACTTTCATACAAGTATATTCCACAAGCGAATATGTTTCGCAAAAAGTAATTTATTGTTGATACGGCATATATAAAATAACACAACTCTGCAATACATTTTTTTATTCCTACTATAAGATTTTATAAATCATGGGACGTTCATAGATATATAGCCATGCTAAAAACAATTAATTAAACAGTCGCTTATGTTGGGTTTTATTTACAGGTTGTTTATTGCAATCAAAATATAAACGGTTTCTCCAATCGTAATAATGCGATACCCCGTGGCTAATTGGCTGTCCTAAGCAGGATGTTTGTTTAGATCAAAGAGGCCATAAATCACAAACACTGGCTACGCGGGAGTGTTGACATCAGATGTATACTATAACTGTGTCATATTTTAATGTGTGACATACGGCGAGAGTAAAAATATTACTTGAGTTAACTGTTTTAATTTTCAATTTTATTTATAGAATGCATTTGCGAAACTAAACACATTACAAATGAATTACGGTCAGTAGGATTTGTCCAAATAAAAAACGTGAGTCAGCACGTACAGTACTGGATTCTCAAACTACTGGTAGACAATATTAATATGAACCGTTCCTGTTTACAAGAAGTTATATATATAATTATAAATGAATAAAACTTGTTAAACATATTAAATGTGATTAAAATGCAGGTACTTGCTTATTCAAGTGTAATAAGTAAAGCTAATTACTTTAAATGATTTACGAAACATGAGGAGTATGATATTTGAGTAATGCACATCTACCTTAACTTTCAAGGTATTAATATACTTATTGCACGAGCTAAGAGGCGTTATTGTTGTTGCTTTGCCATAAAAAATTACTGAATTAATATAAAAGCTAGTAATATTATTAATGTTCTGCCTTGTAATAAATATCCATGAAATATTTTGTATTTTTTTTTCAAAATCATAGCCCTATATATGTTGATAATATATATCTATAATACTATTGGCAGAAGAGGGTGTATAATTTAAAATTATTAAAATTAAAATTTGGAAACAAAGACACAGTTTTTATTACACCGGATTCATTTATATGTATATGCTGAACGTTCTTAGCAATCTTTTAAAAAAAGACGGCTACATAATATTAGCGCCGTCAACTCTTCATTGATTCACGAAAAGACGCATGCTTCTAATTCTAAACATTCACGGTGTATATAAATTTCTAAGACTATACACCTTTCTTCAATTTATCATACGTATACCCGATGAGGTGCTAAGATAATTGAACATAAATTTCAATCTTACTTCATGTATGAATTTCCTCCTCAACGCCGGTCGAATAGGCGAATACAACTTGCTTGGAGACGGCGGGGTTATGCACTTCTCATTTTTATAGTCGAATATCGTTGGTTCCGCTGTTGACTTTAATCTGCATGGCCTTTTGTTCTCCAAATTCAAAGATAATGAAACCAAAGGATGGACTTCCCACGAAGTCAACTCAAAATGTTTGCTACAAACTCGCGCGTCTTTCGTAGGTTCCCACTTTCTCGACGAGTCGGGCGATTTTCTTCGGTAAATCTTAATGTATCATTATCACGATTAGGGAAACGAAAGAAACTTAGGTTATTATTTTGTCCTTCTTTATGCAAACTTTTTCACCCAGCAACAACACACGGCATTTTTAACAAGTACCATAAAACGTAATCCTACATAGACAATACTATACAACTCAATGCGACACCGCGAATCGTTTGGTACCAATGACGTCACAGGATCACGTGTCACTTACGTGTCTTCAAAAAGGGCGAAACTCGAAGCGTGTGCGCTATGAGATAAATTGGCTTTTGTGAGAAAACGGGACAACCAATAAGTGTAAGATTTGAAAATATTGTATATTATATACGTATATTTCCGAATATATACTCAATATACACGCTATATTTCAGGTTTTTTACAGTGCAAGCTTTATCTAATGTGCTCGCTGCCACCGAATTAATTATTCGTATTTATTTGTCAAATCAATCATGAATGCTATCAATGTATATAGGACTGGTATCCTAAACTGTTATTTACGAGTGTCCGTGGAGCGTCCATTACTGACCATTACAGTCACAGTTGGGTTCTCAGCGTCTCGTATGTTGGCCAATCACATGTTGTTACATATAGTCAGTTACTCCCTTTTATTTCAATCAGCCAATCGCAAGTGACGAACTAAATAATACATGGTACAATCCTAAATTTTAATTATGCATGCTGTATTGTATTATATAATTTTATCAGGCGACATAACATTTTCAACTATGATTTAAGACGAATATTGATTTAATTTATAATTAAAGAGGCACTTTATAATACTAAAACAGGCTGAAATTTATTTTCAATATATGTTATTTGTATTAATACAATGTGCACTGGTCAAAATAATTTTATGATCAGACGAAAACTATCTGGTATTTGATACTCTCAGAAACTATTTTATTGAATAGTTTAAAACTATAAGGAGTAAAACACATTATTAGTTTAGTTTACTTCCGTTCTTGTACTTTCTACGTATATAGTGAGCACATACAATGTTGTACAAATAATCACAGACATATTAATAATTAGCTATTAGGTCTGTGAAATAATTAGGAATGAAAAAATGTAAACCAGATATAACTATTTTACCACATTGCAATATGATAATGTTGTTTTCTTATGGAATCGGTTAAAGTTAAATAATATAACTTCACAGGATATCGAGTTCTTCAAAGTTAAGTTAATACGTTTTTCATATTATAAGTAACTGTATGACTTTGTTTATATCTCTCAATAACGGCAATATCTGCAGATTTCGAAACCTTATAGTTTAGGTTTGAAACATGGCAGCCTTGATCTTTTTTATTTAAATTCGCGGCGTCCCGTCAATTTCTTTCTCTATAAGTTCAATTAAATTCGTGCCTTTTGTGACTGTTTCTTGTCGTTCGTGTGTATTTTAAAGTAATGAATTCTAAGTTTATACTCTGTACTATAATGTATATATCGGCGTATTCATGCATTTAAACCACTATTCACGCTTTATTTCCAACCAGTGTACTTTTTTTTGCAATCGTAACAGTGCATAATTGTATCACCCCATACGTTTTAGGTCATTCTATTGAGCAGGCGTTAAGTTAGCGGGGTTACGTTACTGTAGCGGTAACATGGTATACCATTATACCGTATGGTATGGGGTTTGCCTGTCAGTAAGCAGTAACCTCAGCAATCATATGTCAACCAATTGATGAGGAGCAACTCACGCATGCGCAACTGGTTGATCTGATGCTGCAAGCTGCGTGCGGCCATTGAAAAAAAGTAAAAAACAAACAGCCATGAGTCGCCGGTTGCATTTAACAAGGAAGCTTCCTAGACTAAAGAGACCATTTTATGACCAGAATGGAAGGAGAATCGAGTATTTTAGACTACAAACAGCTTTACAAAATGTCGCCAAGACCGAGTCGAACATTCAGACCCCATTGGCATCGGCCGCTGCAAGTACATCGAGTATCTTGGATACTGA
Source organism: Cyrtodaria siliqua (assembly GCA_037043455.1). NCBI lineage: Eukaryota > Metazoa > Mollusca > Bivalvia > Adapedonta > Hiatellidae > Cyrtodaria > Cyrtodaria siliqua. Next base: position 52,319 of record JAWPHD010013922.1, on the reverse strand, counting down.
AGCCAATCTTCCCAGTCCGTCTAAGGGGTCTTCTATATTTGTCGCAAACGGTAAGATCATTGTTAATTCTATTCGAGATCTCTCTTCTTTAACCATCTTGGGCACAATTTGTATTTGTTTTATGGATGTTGGACGATTGATTCGGACCAGGGACTATTCGGACCTTGATGATTCGGACCACATTAAAAAACTACTTGTATTAACTGGCTGCTGTATATGGTTTCTAAAGTCATCAGGGATGGGAGTTTCAGTTTATAATAATTTGTTTTGTCAATATGTTGTGGCAGAGTCTCAAATATAATATAGGTTGAGATCCAGGTGTGTTTGTTATTCACTTATTGCAACAATTTTTAGGTGATTTGTGGAGAGTGAAATGTCACTGTGGATTTGGGGACCTCGAACGAGAGATCAAACACTGTATTTTTATTGCAAAAGTCCAAAAAATAAACAATGGGGGGGGGGGGGGGGGGGGGGGGGGGGGGCGTAAAATTTTGGTCAATTTTCGGGTCCGTCTCAAGCCTCATAAAACGGTTGCGGTAGTGCATTGATAGGATAAAAAAAGTCCGTTTTCAAATAAAAGGAATTGACAATGTTAATAAACCACTCATTAGCCATTATGCGTCGAGCGAGCGAGAACATTTTTTATAATGAGGGCGTGCATCGAAATTGTTTGATATTGTATCTACAGTAACATGGACATACATGTATGAATAAAAAAAGTCCGTTTTCAAATAAAAGGATTTAACAATGTGTTAATTAAACGACTCATTAGCCATTATGCGTCGAGCGAGCGAAACGAGCAAGAATTTTTTTTATACTGAGGGCGTGCAACGAAATTGTTTGATATTTTATGTACAATAATATGGACATACATGTATGAATAAAAAAAGTCTGTTTTCAAATAAAAGATTTAACAGTGTGTTAATTAAACCACTCATTAGCCATTATGCGTCGAGCGAGCGAGAACATTTTTTATACTGAGGGCGTGCATCGAAATTGTTTTATATTTTATCTACAGTAACATGGACATACATGTATGAATAAAAAAGTCCGTTTTCAAATAAAATGATTTAACAATTTAATGTGTTAATTAAACGACTCATTAGGCATTATGCGTCGAGCGAGCGAAGCGAGCGAGAAAAATTTTTATACTGAGGGCGTGCAACGAAATTGTTTGATATTTTATCTACAGTAACAAGGACATACATGTATGATCCGGAATTTTTAGAGGGGGGGGGGGGGGCGCGCCGGGTGCGCCCCCCTGGATCCGCTAGTGTACAATACTCTCGTTGGAGGTCCCCAAATCCACAGTTACTTGTGCGGTATCCATTTTCCTTTCCCCAACCGTGATTTAAAGCTACAGAGTCTCTATATCAATTGATTTCTTTATTTGTAACTTCATTTTCACCAGCTCATGTTGAAATCGGATATTTAAGCGAGCAAATATAACGCTGGAAATCAAAAAAAGTTGCCTCTTTCGGGACTGGAACACACGACCTTCTAATTTCAAGTCAGGTTTCACTGAGCTATGATGCTTTTTTGAGAAAATGGTATACTAACTACCATTTATTAAGAGGCAAAATAAACTTAACCTATCTGAACGCAACTCAAGATGAATCAATAAATATATAGTCCATCTTGTCGCACTTGTAAATTAACATAGCCTGGTGTAATAACATAGCCTGGTATCAATATGAAACTAATATTCTGCCTCAAAACAACGATATCTCGACTTGTTATTTAGCGCTTGATGAGTTTGTGTGTGCGCTAGTTATTACGTAATGCCTATATAGTAGTGTTTCCCCAGCCTTGAAAAAGGGCTAGGTAAATAATAAAAAAGGGCCTTTTTAGCGCACAAAATAATTGCCAATCTTCTGTGGGGGAGTAAATATCTTGTATCATCTCATCAAAGAGCTGATTATAATGCCGCAGATAATTGTCTGTAATCCGATATTACATCTACTATGAAAACAAACATGTTCGAAGTACGACAAAGTCGTTGGTTACCGCAATCCATTACGCCGATTATGTTAGTGTGTATTTACGGGAACCAATGATTATCACGCGTCACGCATGATCTGTTTCCTGTACAAACTATTTTGAGAAAGGGCACTGCGGGGCGGCATGTAAATAATGCTTGGCGGTATGTAAAGACTGCATGGAGGGGCGAAAAAATGGCGTGCCGACCCGCCCTCCATTCCGCATTAGAGGAAATACTATAAAGAGGCCTCTATAGCCCAGTGGTAGAGCACTGGGCCCACAAGCGGAAGGTCGTGGGTTCAAACCCCGCCGGATGCTGGTCTCTCCATTATCATCTTTCATTTATTCATTGCTTATCATTCATTACCATTCGGCAAAAATCCACCTTCTCGGCCCTCAAATTTGATTCATGAGTAGTTAGTACCTCACTGCTGTCTTGTGACGATGTTAGGCCGACGTTCACTGAAAGGAGGGAAGCTGTAGACAGAAATTCGTTGGTTCTTCGTATGGCGCGTCTAAAGTATGCAGTGGCCAGTAGCCTAGTAGTGGCATAGTAGCTTGAATGGAGTACTATGGGGAGGCTGTTTCACAGCAATAGACAATAACAGAAGACATATCAGCAATATCACAGAAACAGTACAATCCGAAGGAAAAAAGAGAAAAAGCAGGTGAACTGCGGGTGAACAGCGAGAGTCGTCGCAGAAACGGAATATACAGCGAGGCTTCAGCATAAAGTATGTCAGAACAGATCACCATCTAGTAGGAGGGACAACAGCAGAGCTGGCGGAAGATGGAGTGAGGGGAGGCGAAAGAAAGGAGCAAATAAAAGGGGTTGAGAAGGTGGGCCAAAAAAAAAAATCAAAAAAATCGATGTTACCTGTACGAAGGCTAAATAAAAATGTGATATTTTACACATCGATTTCTGCTTATATACCGACTTTTGGGGTGTTCGGCGATTTGAAACTACTTCACACATGACACATTCATATTCATGAGTTATTACCAATTAAAATAGAGGCTCTGTAGCTTTAAGATGGCCGTTGTTTCTTAAAACTGGCAAAAAAATCAGAAAAAATTCAAACCACACCTCCAACAAAACTGCTTACCCAGTATTCCTTGTTTTTGTGTCGCCTGCATAGCATGGCAGACATTTAGGGATCACTTTGTTTGTCATCCGTCCGTCACACTTTAACCTGCAACCTAACCTTGGCCATAAAAAAGAATTTGTACTATGTTCATAAAACTTCACACTTTATGTTCCATTAAAATAATGACCTTTACTTCCAGATTTTAATAGTTCATAAACGGGCTACATGGACAGAAAGCGGAAATTATTGGAAGGATGGGAGAGAATCAGGCTTGATCTGATAACCACTCGAGTAGAGGAAATGTGTCCTGCAACAACAGTATGCAGCATGTGCGACACTGCCGAAGCAAAAGTTATCAAGTGTAATGACTGTGGACCTACTGCTTACTTCTGCTCTTACTGCTGTGAAAGAGTCCATAAAGATACCATTTTTCATGAACCCCTCAAATGGAATGTAAGTGGCAATTTTCAGTTTTAGAAGTTGAACTTTTGTTAAATGCATATTATGTTTATTTAAACACATTACGCGATGATACAAACTTCATGTCATGTATAAGTGTAAAATATAACTGCCAGTTTTGTCTTATTTCACCTGATGTCCCCACACCTGATGTCCCCACAAATTAATTGAATTGGATTGTTGTTTTTACATTCAACTCATGGTATATGGCAGTCCCCACAAACAGTGGGGAAGGATGCATAGGAATCCAATAATGCGCAGCACCTATAGATTAATGTTTTCCCCCTTGTGATTTTGAAATCGGCCACAGATGCTCACATCTATTGATCAGATTCATATTGTTCCTTGAGGTGGGCCGAGGAGAGACATCTGTGTATTAATTAGCGAGACAGCGAAAATGTTTCGGGGGCATATAGTAATCGCACCATCCGTCTGTCCGTCCGTTCGTCATTCCGCAGTTCGTGTCCGGACTGTACCTTCAAAACACCAGCATGCATTTTTAATTAACTTGGCACAGGTGATCACCATAACAAGACAATGTGTCGCGCGCAAAACCCAGGTTCGTACCTCAAAGGTCAAGGTCACGCTTACAGTTCATAGGTCAAAAACAGGTACGCAATTTCGTGTCCGGACCGTAACGTCACAACCCATGCAGGGATTTTTAAATAACTTGGCACAACTGATCACCATAACAAGACGATGTGTCATGCGCAAACCCGGGTCCGGACCTCAAAGGTCAAGGTCACACTTGCAGTTCATAGGTCAAAAACAGGTAGGCAATTTTGTGTCCAGATCGTAACGTCACAACCCCTGCAGGGATTTTTAAATAACTTGGCACAAACGATCACCATAACAAGACGATTTGTCGCGCGCAAAACCCAGGTCTTCAAGGTCAAGGTCTAACTTGGAGGTCAAAAGTCAAATCGTGTCCAGTCAATAACTCTGGCATTCAAGGACGGATTTTCAAATAACTTGGCACAAGAAATCTCCACAACAAGACGATGTGTCATGCACAAAATCCAGGTCTGTGGCCCCAAGGTTAAGGTCACACTTAGGAGTCAAAGGTCAAATTGTGTCCGGTCAATAACTTTTGCATGCCTGGACGGATTTTCAAATAACTTGGCACAAGTGCTCACCATAACCAAACGACCTGTCGCGCATAAAATCCAAGGTCAAGGTCATACTTAGAGGTCAAATGTCACTTCGGGGGCATTTGGCACTCACAGTGATATGTCTTGTTTGTTTTTCATTTCCCAATTTTTAGCCAATCTTCCTACCCTGTCTGTAAGAATGGTATGTTAAATATTTACTTATTTTTTTTTAGCGGAATTTTCTTGGCGGGAGTCGGGGTGTGGGGGGTGGGAAAGTAGTCTGTTCTGCTTGACCGATATTGTAGGGGCCGCCGATATTCGGCTCCTATTATAATCGGCCCCTGTTTATGAAGTTAAAAAAACCTGACTTTGAAAATACCTTTCAGTGCACTGTTGGTATTATGTAGCCCTTTAAATTTTCCTCAAATAAAAACCCCACGCCCGTGTTCAACTTATTTCGATCATATTAAAGTTATTAATCTGGCGTTGTATGACTGGTGTTTTTTCCCCGGTTATTAACTCTTGCTTGTCAATTTGAAGGTGTTGACAGTTTGAGAGGTTTCTCGAAATGAGATGCATTGTCCTGTGGCATCACCTATTAAACGCATTTTCCTCACATCGTGTCAGCACCTACTCAAACTTCTGAAGTAATCAAGGACAATTAAGGAATTGACATTTTACTGCGTACATGTTTGTTTAATGATCACCATAGTCATCGTTGTTTGCGGTCAGGTTAGCAAAAACCAAACACTTCACACGTTTTCCCAGTCAATTAAGCCCTCTATGAATAATCAAGCTTCTACGTTGTCAAAATTCAGAATCGACTTTTAACAAATAAATATGTGCGGTAAATCAATACCGCAGTTACCCGGTAGTCGTTGTTAGGAAAAAAACATAATATTCTATTCTATTCAAGATAAACTAGTCTGCGCTTAGGAAGCCCAACCTCGTTATCATTTCACTTTGCCGATTGATGTAAACAATGATATTTTTTACATTTTAATGGTATTTTGTCAACATTATTCAAGAAAACACACGATAAAGCTTGGTTTTATTATTTTTATTGATACTAAGCATATAACATAAAACACATCATGTTATTGAACGAATAGAAACAAGGCAACTTTCGTTCGATTCAATCTCTCTAGTAAACGGCCGATCTTGCGATTTTTGAAACCCACAAAACTGCTCGACTTGGCTGGGGAAAAAAAATCGGTAAAACATTACTTGTTGCCTAAACCGCGCACCCTCCATAACCACAGAATCTGCGGTAAAAAAAGTGCGCGGTATATGCCGAGGAATACGGTAGACGGTTTATTACCCATTTAGTGTAACATTATCTTGACACAAATATGTTGAAAACTTGTGTTGAATGTAAGACCTTAATTGGTCCTGTAACAATGAATTAATGATAAGTGGATTGTAAACTTGTGATAGCGATTCTGCAGCGTAATTTGACTGTTGCACTAGTTTACACGCATAGTATCTAAGCTTGGATATGGGGTGCCTTCCCAACTTCAAGGACCCCATTACTTTCTGATAAACTAGATGCTTTAAATGAAGAGCACTTACGTCGCTTAATAGGATCTTGTATTTTCACCTTTACCATTTTTTAGGGTCCAGCAGGTCTCCCAGCTGATAATTTTAATTTGAACTACAGATACAAATCTACTTTACTATAATAGCTATATATTAAACAACTACAAATACAAATCTACTTGACTATAGTAACTATATATTAAACAACTACAAATACAAATCTACCTTTTTATAGTAACTCTATATTAAACACTACAGATACTAATCTACTTTCCTAGAGTAAATACATATTAAACTACTATAGCTACAAATCTACTTACTGTATTAACTATATATTAAACAACTACAAATTCAAATCTACTTTACTATAGTAAATATATATTAAACAACTACAAATACAAATCTACCTTACTAAAGTAACTGTATATTAAACCATCACAGATACAAATGTACTTTACTATAGAAACTATATATTAAACAACTACATATACAAATCTACTTTACTTGAGTAATTTTATATTAAACTACTTCAGATATACATCTACTTTACCAGAGTAACTATATATTAAACAACTACAGATAGACATCTACTTACTATAGTAACTATATATTAATCAACTACAGATATACATTTACTTTACTAGATTTACTATATATTAAACTACTACAGATACAAATCTACTTTACTATAATAGCTATATATTAAACAACTACAGATACAAATCTACTTTACTATAATAACTATATATTAAACTACTACAGATATACATATACTTTACTAGAGTAACTATATATTAAACAACTACATAATATAGACATCTACTTTACTATATAACTATGTATTAAACAATTACAGATTACTAGAGTTAATATATATTAAACAACTACAAATAGACATCTACTTTACTATAATAACTATATATTAAACAACTACAGATATACATTGTATTTACTAGAGTAGCTATATAGTAAACAATACAGATAGACATCTACTTTACTATAGTAATCATATTTTAAACTGCTACATATAGACAACTTCTTTACTAGAGTAGATATATTATACAACTACAGATAGACATCTACTTTACTAGAGTAGCTTTATATTAAACAACTATAGATAGACATCTATTTTACTAGAGTAACTATATAGTATACAACTATAGATAGACATCTACTTTACTAGAGTAGATATATATTAAACAACTACAGCTAGACATCTATTTTACTAGAGTAGCTTTATATTAAACAACTATAGATAGACATCTATTTTACTAGAGTAACTATATATTAAACAACCACAGATATACTTCTACTTTACTAGAGTAGCTATATATTAAACAACTACAGCACTATGTAGTGAGAGGTTTTATTACATGTATCAGCTGTATGGTCAGTGTGTAGTAGTTAGTGCGTGAACAAGTTAAATGCACAAGTATCCGAAGAATGGCGCATGTTTTTTATTTTTTTTATTTTCAATCGATATATAGTCACAGAAATCGATAAAGTCACGGAAAACATCAAAACGGGAAAAAAAAAAATCCGTCCACTGCTTATAGTGTAAAATATAAGCAGTACATGAGGGTATTTATTTTTCGTGTTGATGTTTTGTGTGACTATATCGATTTTTTTAGACTATACGTATATTGATTGACAACATTAAAAGAAGTATAAAAATGATAAAAAATATTTAATAAAAGAAACATTAATAATATAAAAAATAAACACAATATAAGGAACATTCGTCGATTACCTGTGGTTAAATGTGGCAATAAACCTGAGGTGTTAGATGGTTACACATTAGTTAAGATTGAAGACGGCCAGGCAGAAGGATATAGCGATTGAGAGGAAGAGAAATTGAAGTTGAAGAAAATAAAAGTGTTTGAGTACTGTCATTAGTTTTAATAATATTTATATTTTATTATACACCGGCCATGATTATAAACATTGCCAGTTCATGTACCGCAAATAATGCAGACATAGAGCTATTGAAACGAACGATCCATAGACTAAGTGCCGACATGATCGCAACGAAGCAGTCGAGTGCCAGTATCAAACGCGAGCTCTTTGAGGAAATGATCAGGCTTAGCGTTAGTGTTCAGGGCCCGGTTTTATTTATTTTTTGTTTTTGATAACTTTATTCAGACACTTGTGTACATACATACATGATATAAATACGTGCACATGCATACATGATATAAATACAAACACATTTTAGGCAAAAATTGCACATAAGAATACATTCGATGAAACTAGATTGAGAAGAACAGACATGGAATGAAATCTGTACAAACTAAAGTAACATTAATATACACCTTTAAAGCATCAGTATTAAAAGGTGGAATAAACGTTGTGGATGTTATGGTTTAATTGTTAAAGATATTATTCACAGTGTTCCATCTCGCTATGATAGCATTAGATTTCTCTACAGGGTACATAAATAATGAGAATTAATTCAAATGCTCAATAAAAACGCTATAATTTGGGAGACATTGTTTCAGTTTACAGGAGTAGACATAACTTTTAAAAAGGAGATGACAAATATTAATTATCGAGTGTATGACGTTTTCATTCTGTTCAACAAATAGGAGGATTTCCAGGGGTTTTATTTTCACATCAATACCACATTGATTCATTTGTTCAAAAAAACGTAAAAATACATTTTTGGATAAAAACATTCATAAGATAAATGTAGAACAGTTTCTTTGGAGTTGTTACAAAACGTACACAGTTCTGTTTCGGACATTTTGCACTGATAAAGTTTGGCATTGGTAAACAAAATACGATGAAATATTTTGAACTGCAGGCTCTTGCAGATAGGTATCATCAGTTATTTTAAAATTTTGTTTATATAAAATTTCCCAGTCCTCAGTTTGTAAGGCTATTCCAAGTTCTTTATTCCATTTTTGCTGGGACTTGCTAGGTGTTTCTGCAATGCTATTTAAGAATTCTTGTTTAAAAGTAAAGTTAACCTTTTTTGTTGCCTTTAATTTGTTGATATTTTTATTTATAGGATGTTCAGTTCTAGTTTCATGTTTAATACTTGTTTTCCATGTATTTGGAATTGCATTGAGTAGACATAGTATATAGTAAATGGAATCTGTATGTCATATTTATCTGAAAATTCTGTATAGGACAATAAGTTACACTGTTCACTAAAAATGTCATTTATAAAAAACACCCCATTTTGACAAAAAGATTTAACGATATTTAAATCCCAGGTTAAAGCAATATTTGAGTTATAGAATAAAGGTTCTGATAACATTTCAATTGCGTTTGTAATACATTCACATTCTAAACAAGCCCATGAATGCATTACATTTTTCCAAAAACTGTTTTGATAGTTTGCTATTTTATTAATTCCATCTTTATGGAGATACCACACTTTATATCCACCAAACTCACCTAGATCATTTAGCACAAGTGTTTTCCACGGTGAGAATTTAGGATCTAAACGTTGTTTAACCCATACTCTGTGACTGGCTTAGTGATTTTATATGTGGAAACTTAAGACCACCGTTTTTTATTGAATTTATTGTAACCGTTCGTTTAATCTTATCCATTTTCCTCGACCATAAGAAATTAAGTAAAATATTTTGAAATTCTTGGAAAATGTGATCTGGGGGGTCAGGAAGGACAGTTAAGCAGTTAATGAGGATGGGAAGTGCAAACGTTTTGATAATATTGTTTTGCCAATAAGCGTAAGATTTCTAAAAGATCCGTCGTTTAAAAGATTTTTCATTTTATTAAGTTGATCATGATAAATATTTATAAAATAGTTGTCTTTGTCTAAGTTATAAGTTATTCCTAGAATTTTAAAATCTCCTTTATAGTTCCAGCTCACTGGTTTATCAGTATGAAGTTTTTCGCGACAACCTTTTCTTTCTCCTATCCATATAATTTGGGTTTTTGTCGAAATTTACTTTTAAACCGGAGCAATTGTAAAATTTGTCCACTGTTTGAAGGGCAGTATTTAATGATTTTTCATCATCCTCTAGTAAAAGAGAGGAGTCATCGGCATATTGGTTTAATAAATATTCAGAGTCTCTTACACGTATACCATTTATATCGGGGTGATATTTCAAAGCAGCACTTACAAATTCAACACATATTAGAAAAATATACGGAGAAAGAGGATCACCTTGTCGGACACCTCTTTGGATTGAAAAACAATCTGAACAATGTCCGTTATTCAGTACGCAACTAGATACATTATTATAAAAAGTGTGAAACCAGTTTAAAATTGAATCTCCAAGATTAGGGAAACGTAAACATTTTTCTATAAATTCCCATTCTAAAGAATCAAAAGCTTTTTCAAAGTCTAGTAAAACAAGAAGTCCGGGTATTTTTTCTTCATCACATTTTAAAATAAGGTCAGATATAAGTCGTGTTAAATCACCCATTTGTCGTCCCTTTAAAAACCCTGTTTGACTTTCCGATATTAGTTTTGGGAGCATTGATTTAATTCGATTGGCAATAGCTGAGGATGCAATTTTCCCATCCATATTTATAAGCAAAATAGGTCTCCAGATTTTTAAATGCAGTTTTGATTTACCTTCCTAGGGAAGACAAGTGATCACAATTTGCATTTGTGTAACTGATAACGACTTGACATCGTATCCTTGATTCAATTATCTAACCATACAAATACCAATATCTTTCCAAAAGAATTTATAAAATTCAGCTGTAAAGCCAACTAAACCTGGAGATTTATCATTTTTCATATTTTTTTAAAGCATTTAAACATTCATTTACGCTAAGAAGTCCCTCTAACGAGTCAGGTTTTTCTTCATTTAACTTGTTTAAAAAAGGATTGCTTGTATCAAAAAATATACTTTCGTTTTCTGTGATAAGGGTATTAAAGGTTTAGAGCTGTAGAGATTTTCATATTAAATTGTTTTTGCTCTTTAAGTATTTCTTTTAAGTCTGATGTTTCATTTCCATCACTTTTTATAATTTTTGGTATTAATTTTTCTGTGTATTGCCTTTTTCTATTTAGTAGATTTTTCCCTTCTACTTTCCATTTCGCTTTTGTTCTTAAAATAATTCACCTTATTCTTTCATCCCGGATTGTTTTTAGCTCTATATGTAATTAATCAATTTCATTTTTAACAGAATTGTCCCTATTGTCTAATAAAACACATAATTGTTTAAGTTTAGTTTCTGTTTCATTTTCTTTCTTATTTTTCTCTCGTTTTAAAAAGAAAGCAAAATATATGGTTTTGCCCCTAATCATAAGTTTAAGCGTTTCCCAAAATAGTTGATCATCTGTATTAAATCGTATTTCTTGTTCATCATTTAAATTGTTCAATTTATATTGGTCTGTTGTTTCAGAAATAGTTTGTTTGACAATATTTACAAATTCGGCATTTGTTAATAAGCTGTTATTAAATTTCCATGTACCCCGGCCCCGTTGTTGATCAATAAATAATAAGTGCACAGAAATGGCTGAGTGGTCAGATTTATAACTAATATCAAAGAACATTTCTCCACGCAATCTTGAAAGTCAGACGAGACAAGGAAATAGTCTAAGCGTGCCATCTTATTAAAGGGGCCCCTCCAAGTGTACCTTTTGCTGTTGATATTACTATTTCTCCAGATGTCATGTAGATCTAAAAGTTCCATAATGCCTAAAATTGTTTCATTCGATTTTATGTTATTTTTGTGTTTATAGTTGTATGTATCTATCTCGTAATTTAATGGCACGTTCCAATCGCCACCAATAATAAAAGAAGTATTACTGGAACGTTCAACAACATAAAAAAAAACTGAAAAAATTGAGGTTTGTCTGCATTTGGTCCATAAACCACAGCAATAGTCATCCTTTGCTCTCGTATTGTAACATCTAAAACTATAAAATTCCCCAAAGGATCGATAAATTCATTATTTACAGTATAACTAAATGTATTTTTAAAGAGAATAGTCGTACCTCTACTTGAGCTAGAGAATGAGGAAAATTTTGCATCAAAGCCCCATTCGGTCTTCCATTTGTTTTCTATTTCTTTTGTTGAGTGTGTGTCAACAAGAAAAGTAATGTCATATCTATCACTGCACCTTGAAAATATGTCTCTTCTTTTTAATTGATCTGAGTACAAACCCCTACAGTTTAAACTTCCAAATTTTATATTACTCATTTATAATATCTTACATAGTTTAAAATGGTATAATTTGTAAAGATTTCATGCATGTTGAACTGTATTTAATGTAAACAATGTAACATGTGTTCAATCTGTTGTTCATAATTGTTGAGCTTCTACATGTATAATGTAAATGATGGATTTTCATTGACCAAACAGTAAATTCTAAAAAATAGTGTACACAACAATGTCCGTTTTTTTCTAATATGGCAACAACATTTTCTCCTCTGCATCGTTCGTACTTTGGCTGTGTTAAAATCAGGACTGAGCCATTGATATGTCGCATACTTTTAAATATTTGGATCAAAATGTTAAAAAGGTAGGTCCTAAAATGGTCATACTATCAGGCTTAGTTTAGATCAAATCAAAAATGTGGTCCGGTTGTTATACACTGGATAAATCTGATATTGATACAGATGTGTCAGAGCTAATTGAACAAATTCACGCAAATGATCAATCAATAGACAGATAATGCTCCGATAAAAGTAATGGTAATGCTTGTCTGAAATCAGATATTAAAGTAGTAAGGTCTGAAATGAATACATTATTAGATGATATTAGCCTAAAGGTTGACTCGAAGACATTTGACACTGAGATCTCCAAAGTTGCATTACTACTGAAACGTGTGAACCAATCATTCACTCAGTTGGAAAGTCTCGTCAACTCGCAAGACACGAGACGAGACCAGAGGCTTCTAGGGATGATATATCACGTGAATGTAACACGATTATATAAAGATATACTGCTACATAAAGGCCTAAACACGCCAACAAGAAGAGGTTACGAACGAATGCTAACCGAAGACAGAACCGCTTCTAACCACAACAGCGTTACATTGGTGGTGAACGGCGAGCCTATAAAACGCATACACCCGATCGAGCTCAGTCTGGTGATACATCTCAATTTAATGATCGGCAGACTATTATTAGTTCTTCACGTGCTAGTATCTCACATGTGGATGACACTGAGATTGAAGAAGACGATTTTTCAGTATACGTCCGACGAAAAGTTCGCCGTTTCTATATAGGTGGGTTTGAGTCTAGTATAACTAAACAAAAACTGATCGACTATGCTGAAAGGAGAGGCACTATAGTTACGTGGGTTACAGTTTTCCCTATGCGGAACAATAATATGGCTACAATAAGATTAAACGTCGAGGACGATGACTATGCATGCAGAGTGACTGAAGAAGGGTTTTGGCCAAGAAATGTGAACATGCAGACCATGGCAGTCATGGAACTCCTACAAAAAGAACTCCACTAAGGGTTCTTCAAGTGAGCGGTATGGCCGTCATTATAGTCGTAAAGATGTTGATGAAAATGACTATAGCAATTATGAAAATTATTAGTGAAAGTAGAAGAACAGTGAGCAAAACATTTGTATTGTATCTCATGGTTACCATCATGTGTTCTGTGAATATAATGACTTGGAATGCAACAGGCATAATGTCATAACAGCTCGTATTGGAGCAATGTTTTAGATGAAAAGTGCATTGATATATGTGGATTATCTGAGCATTGGCTATTTTCTTGAATCGATTCATAATAATTATACTAGTATATGTGTATCTGACTCTGAACGCACAGACGGTAATCGGAGATATGGTAAAGGTGGTGTTGCACTTCTGTGGAATAGAAAATGGAACGATAATATAAGTACATTAAGTTTTGACGATGACAGTCTTGTAGGAATACAACTTCAGTTAACAAATGAAATAGTATTATTTATTGTACAAGTGTATATGTCGAGTAGGAGTAATTCAATAGAAAAATATAAATCATATATTGAGAAATTAAATGATATTGTTTATCTGTACTCACATAAGAGCAAACTTGTTTTGCTGGGCGATTTTAATGCTCATTTACAGGGCTAGACATTTATTAAACCAGATGACGGTAGCAGTAACTATCTAAACGAATTTTTATTGGACAATAACTTGATCGCAGTTAATACACGTTCCTTATGTACTGGGGCCAGTTCTTCATTCGTTTCAAACAGTGGCCAAAACGAGTCATTACTTGATCATATTCTCTGTCGGATTGAATTCGCTGATCTAGTAAGGTCATGTGAAATATAAGAAGATACGTGTCTTAATGTTTCTAACCATAGACCTATAATGTCAACTAGTGTTGTACCACACTTTTATCAGACCCCGATGCAAACATATTCAAGCCGTAAACTTATTAAGTGGAATAAGGTAAATGATGATCAAATAGCAATATATAAGTACCAGTTGACGAGTAGAATAAATGATATGCAATATCCGGTACCACAAACAATGACTGAAGCTAAAGGCATTATCGATGAAATGTACAATTATGTAAAATTATCAGTGAATCATCTAATGTCTCTATTAAAAAAACACTTTTTAAGAAATATCTTTAGCCATATTGGTATACAGATCTTAAACAATTTCATTATGTATGAGGCACAAACGGAAAGCATGGGTTTCAGCAGGAAAGCCCAGAGGGGATCTCCACGTGTCTTATTCTGAGTACAAAGACTTTAAACGACACTTTGGTAAGTATCATAGGTTTTGTGCCGAGAGGTGTCTTCTTTCTGTAAATGAGGATATAGACAATGCAGCAGAAGTCGATGCAAGATACTTTGGAGACTCGTAAGTTCTAGAAAAAATCTCGCAAAACGACAAACTGGTGCTGAGATGAAATTTAATGGTGTAACATATCGTAATTCTAAAGCAATTGCTGATCATTGGGGAAACTGCTTCTCAGCCTTATATACGAATGACATTAAACCAGCATTTGATCGAGATTTCAGGCAACATGTGGAAACTACAGTGGACAAATTAAAGCAGTCAAATGTCGAAAATGAACTATTTAAAGAATTTTCTGCATCACAACTCGCAGAAGAATTGAAACTTCTTAAAAAGTCAAATGTTTGTGGGTCGGATTCTATATATAATGAACGTATACTTTACGGCAGTTATATATTCTATAAATTTTTAAGATCAATGTATAACTTGATGTATAAATACTCATATTCACCAAAGAAAATGAAAATTGGACTTCACATAAAGGTCGGAAGAGAAAAATTGACATTATACGAGATGCTTTTATTAGGGCGTGTGAACACTGAAACCTCTATTCAATTTAGTCCCCTTCAGGGAGGGTTTCAAAAGGGAACTGGATGCATCACGACTTCGTTTTCACTACGAGAATGCGCCTACTATACCAAAGAGTCATGTAGCCAGATGATTGTATGTTTTTTTGACGTGAATGCTTTTGACAAGGTATGGCATAGCCGACTGTTTACATATTACACGAACTGGGCTTAAAACTATACGATTGGAAAGCTTTGGTGAACCTGCATGAGGAATTAGAAAGTCGAGTGCTATACAAAGGCTACACATCTGAGGTTTTCTCTGTTGATATTGGAACCAGACAGGGAGTAGTAAGGTCGCCCTTCCTGTACCTATGTTTTATAGATGGTTTAATTAAAGAACTCGAAGACATAAATCTGGGTCAAACTATTTGTGGTACAGTTGTTCCTTGTACTGTTTCTGCGGATGACATGACGTTAATTGCACTTACACAATGTGGCATGAACAAAATGATGGACATATGCTATAGATACTCATGCAAATGGGGTTATGAATACAATACAAATAAGTCGGCAATTATTGTGTTTCATGAAACAAAGGTTAAGTGGCAAAAGTCTTTAAGATCATGGTCAGTAGGAAATGACACAGTTAATGAGGTAGAATGTGGTATGGAATGACAGACACGGATACTTTATTTTTGGAAAGGTTCCATATATTCTGTGTCAAGTATGTGCAGGCGTTGGGAAGCAGAACAAGAACACACATTGCATTAGGTCTTTTGTGAAGTTATTCAATACAATCTGAAATCGACAAAAAGAAATTAAGATGTTGTTAGGGCAGTTATGTTCGTCAGAAAAACAATCTCGTATAAAAGACGTGTTTCTGGTGCACCTGTATCAGTCCGGTTACTTTAAGGATATAGTGTCTCTGTTACGTATATATGATCTTGAGGGATATCTGCTACGTTATGTAGCCACTGGAGAGTTCCCGAAGAAACATGCATGGAAAATGCGGATTAAGCAGAGTATTAAAGACCGAGAAGAAAGTATGTGGTATTCAAATCAAGTTGAACTCGATGCATTTTTCTTGATTCAGCCTTGGTTTGGTTCGAGTCCAATCTGAAAAGTGGGTAGAAATAATCCAAGTATGTTATGTAAATGCAGATGCGTTATTAATATAATATCCAGGTTATTTTCATTTGATCTTGGAAAACTCTGCTCAAGGTGTGGTCTTGTTTATAAGGGTGATGTTCATCATGCTTTGTATGAATGTAGTTATGCTGATGAGCACAGACGTACGTTTTTGACTGATACTGATGAAAGGTTTGGTAGATCTGTCTTAGATTTACTAAGTAATTGCCAAAGAGCAGAACAATTAGGTATCCTGCTGGGTATGGAAGGGAATCAAGGTCAAAAATCTTAATGTGTTAATTGTATTTCTGCAATGTCTCATGTGTGCAAATATTGCATTTTTTTTTGTAATGCAACATTACAACCTTGCAACTTTCAAAACGCCAAACATCCTAATGCGTCCAGTGTATGCTCCACGATATTACATGTATGTAAAAATGTAATACATCACATTTCCTTGTGACAAATGCTAACATGCAACATTGCAACTTCTTAATTCGTATCAGTTGCATGCGTGGTAAATACAACATTACAAACTTGCAAGTTTCAATGGTTTTAATTACAAATTTAGAATGTTTAATTGTTAATTTTACGCAGTAAATACAACTTGTGCAGCAGACAATCCATATCGATTGTAGCGCCGCTTAACGTCATAATTTCGACGACTGCACCATTATGACGACAGGTGGCTAACTGGTCCATTTGTAAATCGCAATTTCTTGGTCCAAATATAACTTGCGCTTTCAGAGTAGTCTCATCCTGCATCTGTTGTTATCGGAATTCGCTGGACATGTTATGTTTTTAAGTTCCTCTGATGTCAATTATTTTCAAAAGTGTGCTATAATAACTGTGACCGAGGTGAGGGATCGATGCGCTAAGGTATAATGTATCTGTCGGACATACGTTTTCAGTAAATAATGCTTTAAATAAGTTATTTGCACCAGAGTTGTGGTAGCGGGTCGAAGCAGGTAAATGTCAACAACATGCTTTTCCTGTAACTATAGTTAGGAATTACCTTCTTCTGGTTGTATATATATATACCTTCTTCTGGTTGTATATATATATATATATAGGTTATTTTAATCAATTAAATACATAACTAATGTATTTAAACAATTTTAAAACATATACCAATCCTGATAAACTTCCTTTAATCAGTGATACAAAATAAACTAAAAACCCTTCTTCGGAAAAGAGGCTACCATTACATAAAATTGAAATTGATTATGTTCAGTATCAGTAGAAAGCAAGAGAAATAACTCATTCTTCATTATAAACTTCTATACAGTGATAATGGACATGTACTTGCTATATATTTTATATTTTAGCATCTGCATATCCTAGTATATCAAGAAACCAGGACAGATACTCATATGATGATAACAGCAGCCAGTATTTGTGCCATTCCATAAAGGAAGCGGGACACATTCATGACCTCTTGCTGTCACTTGAAACTATCCATCTTGCAACTGTGTAAGTTCTGCAGTTGCGATTGGATAGTGATTTGGGATAAGCATGTTATTTCTACAATCATGTATTTCATGACTTACATCTGCCGACTGATTTCTTTTCATATCACAAAACAGACTTACATGACAATTGTAAGTATTAACTAAAGTCTATCCAACAAACTGTTACACATACTATGTTGGGGCCTTCTTAGATCAAGTCATTAAATTGCTTAAACATACAAGAACTGATTCTAATTCTCAACAGAGCAAACCTAAACCATTTTATGCAAAAATTAAAAAATAATAATAATTGTGTAACAGAAGACCATAATGGCATTCTATCTGGCTGGTTTTCTGAGCTTTCATTGATATTAACAATCTATGCAAGTTCAGTAACGGTCACATATTATATGAAGGAGCTAGAGTGTTCACAACGCAGAATATGGCATTTTTCAGCAAATCAAAGGCCATAACTCCGGTGTTACTGATCCGATCTAACTTGTTTTTTATTTTTTTGAGCTCTCAATAATATTAATAATCTATGCAAGTTTGGTAAAGATCAAATAATAAATGAAGGGCTAGAGTGGTCACAAGGAAGAAAATGGCATTTTTCAGTAAACAATGACAATCACTCTGGTGTAATTAATCCGATCTGGCTGGTTTTCAAACTTGTCCAGGTTTTCATTGATATTAACAATATTTGCAGTTGAGTTACATTTTAAAGCTAGATACAAAATGTTGATGGTTCAGCCTTAAAGGATCATACCATACAAACATAAAATATGTTTATATATGTTTGCAACAAGTTTTATAGAAACAGCACAACATTCATTACAATTATAATGATTGATTTGAATTGTTTTTAAAGGCTCACCAACACACCAGTTTAATTTTGCTAGACACTCAAGGAGGGGACGGAATATGTAAGAATCCTGGAATCTCGCCATATTCCTACCATGGAATACACGCCTATGGTTCTTTAGCGTGCTAGTGGGAAACACTTTATCTAAGTATACATAGTTTTTATGTTCTGGTTAGCAACACTTAGAACTACCAAGCTACCTTTTTTTATCTTCAAAATAATATGGAACACACATTTCCGCTTTTCCCATCAATTCAGTACTCGCAACAACCGTTGACTATACATACGACTTTTGACTACTGTGAGAATATAGCTTTTCTACGCAGTGTAAGCATATGAGCGATTCCAAAACTGCTACACACAAAGAAATAATGATTAATATGCTCGTGGCGAGTCAGGTATTGCGTAGGACTATTTCGGAATTGCCCAGGGGGTGAAATATACCAAGTGTCCCTGCGCAATTCGGGAATGCATTGGATAAAGTAGGAATCCGTGGATTCTTAATTCCATATTCGTATTTGTTTTATCCGTCGTTGATGAACACATAAAATAGAACCTATTAGGGATATATCTGGGCTAAAGCATATTGACGTCACATACTATGTAAACCTCTCAATACGATGCCCGAGATAATAAACCTATACTTTTGTATATTTACCGTGTAAGTAATGAACTGTTTGTCCGAAATCATTGGGCGTTTCAGTTTACTTTTAGAACATACTATATCTAAAATCGAGCCCTATAAGCTTTTTTTTTTGAGGGGGGAGGGGTGGTGGGGGCGGCAAAGCATGCTCTAGCCCCCCTCACTCTGAACATTGGGGTGGGGGCTCGTGGCGGGTGATCCGTGTTCGTCGTATCGCTCCGACGTGGTTTTATCCGGATACCGGTGGTGGGTATAGAATGCTCTATTCGTCATGTACGCGTATGGTCATTATTATACACAAATACTATATATAGATCGCTCTACAATAAAATGAAGCTATTTGTGTCACAGGCGAGCGGTCGCATTCTAACACTATTAACGCATAAGCTCATGTTTTAATTTTGTCTCTAATAAAGTACATATTTTAATTGTGTCTCTTATAAATTACATAGTTTTAATTTTGTCTCTAATAAAGTACATAGTTTTAATTTTATCTCTTATAACTTACATCGTTTTAATTTTTTCTCTAATAAAGTACATAGTTTTATTTTTGTCTCTTGTAAAGTACTTAATTGTGTCTCTTATAAATTACATAGTTTTAATTTTGTCTCCGATGAAGTACATAGTTTTAATTTTGTCTCTTATAAATTACATAGTTTTAATTTGATCTCTTATAAGTTACATCGTTTTAATTTTTTCTCTAATAAATTACATAGTTTTAGTTTTGTCTCTAATAAAGTACATAGTTTTATTTTTGTCTCTTGTAAAGTACTTAATTGTGTCTCTTATAAATTACATAGTTTTAATTTTGTCTCTAATTAAAAACATAGTTTTACTTTTGTCTCTTACAAATTACATAGTTTTAATTTTGTCTCTAATAAATTACATAGTTTTAATTTTGTCTCTAATAAAGTACATAGTTTTAATTTTGTCTCTTATAAATTACATGGATTTAATTTTGTCTCTTATAAAGTACATATTTTTAATTTTGTCTCTAATAAATTACATAGTTTTAAGTTTGTCTCTTATAAAGTACATAATTTTAATTTTGATTCAAATCAATTTACTTACTTCATAATGACCACGGAGACGCTTGTGTAGAACGCTGCAAAGTAAATTCTGGCAGCCTTGTTGGTGACAAGTACATAACCCTCAGCTACAAGTAGTATGTTAAGGATCGATCGTTTATTTTTCAATGAGTATTTATCCACCTAATCGTTGTTTGTTTCAAATGCGTGTTTCTAATTTTACTATTTGATACATTAGATCCAAACAAAATACGACACCAAACTCGAAGTAAGATCCATTTGCACAATCCAAACTCAAAGTAAAAGTAGTTGGGGGAAATTTAGAATTCAAGAATCACATGCAACTAAAAACACACACGGAAAAAAACAATAATTACAAGGATGACTAAAAGGTAAGATATAACATCAGAAATATAAAATGGCTAACAATAGGGCTACCGTCTTGGAACGGCCAGTGCCAAAAAATGCCACTGGGGTTAAAACCAGGTCACTCATAAACCCATTTGCACAATTGTTTTAGTAAATAATTATGCTGTCGAGCTACACTGTCCATTTTAATTGAGATGAAAGTAGGGTAATAATGAGGTTTGTTGCACCCTAGAACCTGGTTTAAACTCCAGCGGCCTTTTCACCACTGACCGTTCCTAGGCGGTAACTCTGTTGTCAACCCGTTTATGTTTGTATTGTCGCAGACTATCCATGTTACTGTTTGTAAGGCCAATCGTGAAAACTCGGCCAAACCCGTCATTCTTCGGGATCCCGCCTCGTGTGCATATCGGGCTTCGGTATGTTCAAAATCTTGACATTTTGTTAGCCGTAAGGCAACGGGACAGAAAATAGTGCACTGTTGCTATGTAAACAACATAGCCGGCTCCCACACGTGTTGATGTATGATTTGCGTTGCATGTTTGTTATTTACAATACAGATGAAGGTTTTATCACTGCTTTCATGTAAATAAACTATAGATTTAGCAATCGACTAAATGACATTGCAAAATTTAAAGATAACTTTGATTTTGAATGCAAATTCGGGTTGGCGGAAAACTAAGGCGCGTCATGATAGGATGAAGTAACCCATAAAATCTTCGATTTACATTCGAGTAATGCTGCGAAGCTGTGTACGAGTTGTTGCGAATGTTTTTAAGGCGTTCTGACTGACTTTTGTGAATGCTACATTTTCGGTTCGACTTCTGCATCTACGTTTATTTATATAAACTGAGAAATGCCGAATAAATGTGTCTCGATGCTAAAGGCAGTTTTGTGGTAGAACGTCCGTCTCAATGCGAGAGGACCTCGACCGGGTCGTGAACACCAACGACTTCATAAAAATGGTAACAGTAGCTTCATTACTTGACGTTTAGCATACACAGGGTAGTGCTAGGACTGCTCGACCCGGTGTCTGTAAAATGTGAATTGGTCGGGTATCATGTCATGTGTCTAGGGCTTATTATTCCAGTGTGGCGGTACTGAAAAGTTGAGCGCTGAGCTCACTTCTACAAGTAGAAACCGTGATGATATGGCTGAAATACTGTTAAAAACGACGGTAAACCCCATACATACAAACATATTCATATTGGCCAACAGTGGTTTGGAAAACATACACTATTCGTTAATTGTTTATTCATATCTTATTTTTTCTATTACCTGTCTCTTGAGTAATTTGTCATATTTTCGAAGCTCAAAGAAGAATAAAACTCTGTTATAAATCAGTGTTAACTTATTTATTATTAATTCTTCTTCTACTTCTACTTTTACTAGTTATTTTGTGTTTTAAATTACTATCAATATATATGATACTATCATTTAATTCACAATCGACTTATTAGCTGTTCATTTTCCGTTTTAAATCGGCTGTTTATAAAAGGATATTATGCCAGTTGTTTTCAAACAGAAGTGTGGATAGAACCATCAAGGCACTTAGGAAGTCGTTAAAATGCAGGCTGCAATAGTGAGATTCGTAGAAAGTACTGTTTGCGAGCTCTCGAGCGCCGCAGAACTTAGATGTCTCATTGTCTCCGTAACCATAATATTGTATTCGATCTTTGAACACCTCCATCCCCAGAATGGCAAAAATGTAAAATATCATCTGAAAACAAAAACTTAATGATATTAAATGGTAATGAGTCAAATAAAATAAAAGTCTAAAAGCATTGTAGAAGAATATTCAACTTTCTCATTTAGCTATTGTTGAAATTTAAAGGGACACACGGCAATCTTGATTTTTTATAAAAAAAACTCGAGGCGTCCTGTTAATTTTTCTCACACCTTGCATGTTTTCAGTCATTAATATTAATTATAAGAATAGCGCAAAGAGAATTGTTTTTGCATGTTAATTACTGTTAATTATATTTATCAATAATATATCTAAAATTATGGTAGAATATCTAAAAAAAAATGTAAAAACTCAAAATGGTATTTAAGTATATGCAAGCAGTTTTCAAGTCAAAATGATATTGTATTTATTATTCAAGATGCTAACTTAATTCTTCACAAAAAACTTCAATATTGCCATGTGTGTCCCTTTAAATCATTTAAGTTTTTATAACACAGGTAACACTATTTATTTTCAATTGATAAACCCCGTTCATCGGGTGTTTCGTAGGGATTTAAGCAAATAAATATATTTTTTATTCTTAAGGGCTTAAACATAATGAATGGGTCTAAAAATTACGGCTTATTATTTAAAATTAAATTCATTTTGCACGGTAATGTGTGCTATCCCAGGTTACGCACTAGGGTTAAATTAAGCATTTTACATTGATTCCTTTCAAAAAATATATGGTGAATTCAAGGTTTTAGGTCCAAACTACACGGTGCTATAACCATGTTTTTGATTAATATTTTTTATAATGAACCGATTTTTATTTTTTAATTTTAGATATGTTTTAGAAAGCGCAGTATGTAACCTCCTTAATGAATCGAAATACATTATTTCTTGTAAAAAAATAAAAGAACCATGCTACTGTTCAGAGAAAATAAACAGTATTACTTACAAATATGATTCCACAATACATCAGTATGGATAGAGATATATTTAGCAGGGTATCTGTTATAATTTTAAATCTGAAAAGGATAAGCTATAATGATAATCAATAATCGATAATCAATGTCCGATACTTCCAGAAGAAAATAGTTTTGAAATCAGTATCGGCTTATTTTTTTGCCGATGTTTAGTTTATGAAATATTGACTTCTATACAAGGTAAAAGTATATGTATAAATTATCATCATCATTTCTTGCTGTTTCTTACACTTCTATATTTGTTGCTATTAAAATTTAGAAATGTATGATAACAGCTGGATCTAATCTTCCGAAACTCACCTCGATATTATTATTATTATATACTGTTGTATATATTTACTGCTTGTGTGATAAATAACAAATACTATACTGAACCAAACAGCTAACGCACCAGTAGACAATACCTTTAATATCTCAATAATAACAATCAATAAGTCAAAACAAATTTCATTCTGAACGAGACAAATATCTTGTCAATAACGACTGTACATTCAAATCACCCGTCTACAAAGGTACCAGTCGGCATAAAAAAAAAGTTCATACATTACAGGTATTATCTACTGGTGCGTTAGCTGTTTGGTTCAGTATATATTAAAAGAGTATATGCAAATCAAAAACAACCCACATACCTTTGTATATGCACAAGAATTCGTAGAATCCTAAATATCCGAATGATGTTCAACACCTGTATAGCTTCAACTGCAAGCCCAACAACCGGTCGTTCTTAAAACACATAAAAATGTATGATTGACATAACGACTTGTATATTGCTTACACGTTTAAAAATGATGACTATTTGAACAATTTCAGAAATAATAGAAAATCTGCATATATATGAAGATTGTGATATTGATTGCTGTACAGTAAGGTGTTCTTTATATAGCATATGCATAGACGGGGAGCAGTTGCGGCATCACACACGTGACTTTTCAGCTAACGAAGCATATTTGAGATGGGAAGGTTATATTTGTATTGAACTGACCGTGGATGGAGTAGGAAGGTTATATTTGTATTGAACTGACCGGGGATTGAGTGACCGAGGAAGGTTATATTTGTATTGAACTGACCGGGGATTGAGTGACCGAACAAGAAGGTAAGACTAACAGTCACAAATAAACGTTCAGTCCTCAGATGGGTGGGACATAAATCAGTTCAAATTCTGCCAACAGAATCATTTTGTTTTTAACGTATTTTATGTCGTATTTATGTCGTATTTTATGTCCAACGCCTTGTGTCGGCACCCATTTTGTCCATCCTTTTACGTTTGTTATATATCACACTTTATTTTACAATATATGTATATGTATTATGTAACTGCTGGAATCGCCATTACGTGGTTCGAATATTAACTTTCATACCCCATCAAACCCCTTCTCCAATAAGCGAAAACGGGGATGGCTGGGATATGAAATGTAACTTTAATTTGTTTCAGCTTAAAATGTTTGCCTATTGTAAAATTAAAACATTTAAAACATTTAATAGGTAATTTCAAACAGATTTTCGGACTTTTTCAGAAACAAATGTTTTTACACATGTTTTATTGTCGAAATATCCGTTATAAGTTCCTATTATTATAAGCCTTCCCATCGCTTGGAGGAATTAAGGTGGGACCACGTAAAATACTGAAATTCGTCACAAGATGTTAGATATCGAGTAAGGATTGCCTTTTAATCGATCCCATCAGTAAAATAATGTCTTTTTATTTTATGATAAGCAATGCAATACTGTATTTTATCAGTGAAATAAAAGTGCTTTTTCACATTGTGAAATATTTAGTTCTATGTTAACAGTAGCTGCCGGGACTACTTTTAAAAAAAGGATTTGAAATGGATTTTAAAAGTTAAAAGGAAATGACTGCCAATATAAATATATTAAAAAAAGTGTTCTGTTTGGGTATAAATAAAATATCTTTGGAATATTTTTGTAGTCGGGCAACAAATTTGTGAAGCGGCTTAGTTATGGAAATTGCCTCCATTGTTGTTCTACCGAAGTTTCCATAAAACATTTTTTGTAAAATCATAAAATAAAAAGAAAATTTGTTGTTTTGTCGTTAACGTTTCCTCACTTCTCGATGAAATAAAATATGTTATTTACTCCAAAACAACAAAAATCCTCTATTTTATTACATTTTTTATGGGTGAAAGTTTATGATTTCTCAAACGTTCAACCATATCTCCATCTTTCACCCATAGAAATGTAATAAATATACATATTCAATTGCTTAAAATACATGTTGTTATTGTTGTTGTTGTTGTTTTTTGCTTTTTTTGAAAGCTGCATTCGGTGAATGCTTCGTTTTCTGTTTGATTTTTTGCAGTTCGTTGAAATCAAGAGGAATCACGCTTGGTTCTACTTTAACGTCGAAATCAAGAGGAATCACGCTTGGTTCTACTTGAACGTCGAAATCAAGAGGAATCAAGCTTGGATCTACTTGACGTTGAAATCAAGAGGAATCACGCTTGGTTCTACTTGAACGTCGAAATCAAGAGGAATCACGCTTGGTTCTACTTGAAAGTCGAAATCAAGAGGGATCACGCTTGGTTCTACTTGAACGTTGAAATCAAGAGGAATCACTCTTGGTTCTACTTGAACGTTGAAATCAAGAGGAATCACGCTTGGTTCTACTTGAAAGTCGATTTAAGTGACCCGTCAAAATACCGAAACACCCATTGGAGTATCTGCTTGCGAACTAAACAATATCATAGTGGTAAGTGTTAACCTGAGCTGGCGGTTAAGGCAACATACGTTCGTTTTAAAGAAACATAATAAACATACCCGTTTTGTCAACAAACGTATCGACAAATAAGAAAAGGACCGACCAGGAGGTGATACAGACATCAAACCTAAAACAGAACAAAGGGTCGTTAAGGGACAAATAAAATAAAAGCCATTAAATAAACTGTTACACACATGAACTCGTATGAAAAACTACTTCACCATTTACTTCCTATGCAGTGTTCTAAAATTATGTTTGCGTTCTATAAATGCTGAATTTATGGCATATAATTGCCTTGTTACTTTATCTGTAACAGAACTATCAACATGTATTTGGTAAGTAACCCCCAGTAGCCTACTTTGCCACTGACCGTTCCAAGGCGGTAGCCCTATTGTCAACCCTTTTGTGTTTATGATGTCGTATGCATTTATTGTTACTTTTGCCTTCTTGTTTGTCTGTTTGCGTGTTTGTTTCTGTGTTTTGTGGTTGACTGTCCTCCTTGAATGCTACTTTCCCTGTCCGATCTTTTTATATGTCTGTATAGCAGTTATACAAGTTAAATGCTAATAGAGCTCTGATGCTTTCATGAACCAGGCCATAGCATTTGTAAATATGACCAAACATCGAATAGTATAAGGGCAGTTACCAGTTTCCGAATCTTTTGAAAAAACGTCTAGGTCCATACGTATACACCTTGAACAGGATTTCTATTACAAACAGGATACAAAATGGCAGGTCAACATTGGGAATATTGAACCCTATCAGAAACACGTAAATTACCACAACCGCGTCGTACGCCATCTTGAAAAACCTGCGGTAAAATAAATTAATATTGGATTAAATAGTGTTTAACGGCTTCTCTATACGTATTATATAGAGCCGAGTGATACATATAATATAATGCTATGGGGGTAGGGGAATGGCAATATAGAAGGAAGAGGTGTAGGAGTTGTACTATTAACCATTGTATAAGACAGTATACGTTTGTTTTTTCATCTACGAGTCTCAAGTGGTTTCCAAGTAACTTCTTTGTAAATATTATGGTGAGATATATTTATGTTGCCGCCATGACTATACGTGCAGCTTCGTTTTGGATTTTTTCAAGGTCTTGTTTTTATAATTGGTACAATTGTCCCGGATGATGTCGTCGTATTCTGAAAGTGGTCTGCTAAATGATGTATAAATTACTTCTAAAGATGTCCGGTCAAGCATGTATTTGAGTGCATTATACGGATGCATGTCCATGATATCCAATGTGTTAATCCAGGAACAGTCGTTCGAGAGATTGGAGCTGATAATATTGATGTTCATGAGAAGGCACTTTGTCTAATTGTTTAACGTAAAAAGGAGTGGTGATAAGAGGGGTTTCTGTTATGAGATATTGACACGAGAATTCAGTTTAGAAGGGTTAATTATTATAAAGAAATATAAAAAAATCGGACGGGGAAAGTAGCATTCAAGGAGGACAGTAAACCACAAAACACAGAAACAAACACGCAAACAGACAAACAAGAAGGCAAAAGTAAATATAAATGCAAACGACATCACAAACACAAAATGGTTGACAATATGGTTACCGCCTTAGAACGGTCAGTGGCAAAGTAGGTCACTGGAGGTTTAAACCGGTTCTAGGGTGCACCAGACCTCACACATACCCTACTGTCATCCCATTAAAACAGGACAGTGTAAATAAAGAAATCCCCGCCATGATCTAATCTCTGACCAACAAGGCAGCATCAATATGCAATATAAGTAAAACACAAATATGCTCGTGTAAATATATTTAAAAAAAATAAATAGCCTAGAAAGCCACAATGAAGGTACTCAATGACTTGGCAGAAGCCAGAGCAACAAGATAATAAACCATTAAGGGCATGACAAGAAAGATCACAGACAAACATCAAACGCCACCGTCCCAATGGGCTTTAGGTATGCGTCATCATAGGGTCCACAGCCTGTCCGGTCATCGTACAATTAAAGAGGAAAGCATAGTGGCGAACTGTAAAAGGTCCACCACCATGCATGCAGTACGTTGCAAAATGACAGGGTCATAACCTGTTTTGTTAAACTTGTTTAAAAATTTATCAAAACTTTTTTACAAGTTTAACAAAGATAGTATTAAAGTGTTCATGACCAAGAATCTTACGAAGTTTATAAATCACATCACCATAGAAGTGGTGAACACTGTTATAACCATCATGGCACAACATGACAACATGACATGGCACAACATGACACATATGCCTTACAGAGCAACAAATAGCACCGTGATAAGTAGACAGGCAAACTTGTATTGTTGTACTCCCCATCAAGGTGAAAAAAATATCCCAAATATACAGGCAAGTTTATTATTGTTGTTAACAGAGTCAAAGCACAACACTTGTAAGGGTATGACTGGAAAAACACATATTTTAACCTGAGCTGATTTTGTTAAAAGAGTATGAGAGTGGACCATTTGAAACGGCCGAACACGATACATACGAAATATTGCAGTCTCGGTTTGACTGAGACTGTTCATGAACGGTAGTGAAATATTCGTGCTACCGCTCACATCCTAGCCCCGGGTTGAGCAGAACTCAATATGCATAAAACTCAATAGTACAGAAATTTATTACATACTAGATCTAGAAATGGGAACTTTATGTATCAGACTCAAGTGCTTAAAGTCCTTATCCCGCCATCAACAGTCAACATTTACAAGATATGTATACCGTTTCTAAACCTATTGACAACGAGATATATATCTATAACATACATATTTTGCATATCCGAATTCTATAGGCACAATATAAACGACTTTTACGATCCAACCCAAAACCCAAAATTAGAAGTCGAATTATTAGTTACCAACTCACAATGTAGTTTACGCATAGTCGATCCAGGATAAGTTAAGTGCCCTTGAATAAACCTATACTTTTAATCGGCATATATAAATTATTGTATGTCCTGAACACCTAGATAGAGTTTTGATTTTAAACGGTTTTGTAGAGTTTTATTGCCGTTACTTTGCGGGTTGGTTTTGATAAACGTAGAGTTATGCTGCTGTTATTTGGCGGGTTAGTTTATTTAACTGTAAAGGTATCTACTTACAGACTATCAACGCATGTCTTTATAAATTCGCTCGGGTAGGACATATACATTGTTGGGAATATGGCTTCAAGCCACGTGGTCCTATCGCAGACCTGCGACACAGGAACGTTCAGGAGGTCAGCCACGTTCATAAACTCCTTTCTTCCTGCAAGAAAAAGAGGATTTTACATGTGTGGCTGTTTAATATTGAGTTATTAAACGAGTTGATAACATTATCGTGTATTATGATATATATTATACTCCCACGTCGCAAGACATGTGATAAATAAAACACTTTTAGTAAACTTCTCACTTATTATTTTTTTCTTGTCAACGTTTCTTTACGTAGAAGTGGTAAACTGAAGAAAACTTTGTTCTTATTCACCATTTCTTTTGATGATGAGTGATACCTCACACTTTTGTATCTTTACTTAGGCGTTTCGATCGTGAAATCGACCTTAGATGTTTCGTCGCAGTTTTTGTTGTTGTGTGCGTGTGTGTATGTGTGTGCTTGCGTGCAAGCGTGTGCGTGTGTTTTATCGTTTTCGGTTGGGAAATAAACCGAAATGAGGGTAACACGTATGTAACAAATATTCTAGGTAGGGTCAGGAACAAGAAATGTAAAAAGATCGGACAGGGAAAGTAGCATTCAAGGAGGACAGTCAACCACAAAACACAGAAACAAACACCCAAACAGACAAACAAGAAGGCAAAAATAATATTAAATGCAAACGACATCACAAATACAAAAGGGTTGACAATAGGGCTACCGCCTTGGAACGGTCAGTGGCAAAGTAGGTCACTGGGGGTTTAAACAGGTTCTAGGATGCACCAAACCTCAGACTTACCCTACTGTCATCCCATTAAAACAGGACAGTGTAAATAAAGAAATCCCCGCCATGATCTAATCTCTAAACAACAAGGCAGCATCAATAGGCAATGTAAGTGAAACACAAATATGCTCGTGTAAATATAATACAAAAAAATAATAGCCTAGAAATCTACAATGAAGGTACTCAATGACTTGGCAGAAGCCGGAGCAACAAGAGAATAAACCATTAAGGGCACGACAAGAAAGATCATAGACAATAACGTCAAACGTCAAGACCACAGCATCAAACGCCACCGTCACAATGGGCTTTAGGTAGGCGTCATCAAAGGGTCCACAGCCTGTCCGGTCATCGTACAATTAAAGAGGAAAGCATAGTGGCGAACTGTAAAAGGGTCCACCACCAAGCATGCAGTACGTTGCAAAATGATAGGGTCATTACCTCTTTTGATAAAAATTTTAACAAGTTTAACAAAGATAGTATGAAAGTGATCATGACCAAGAATCTTACGAAGTTTATAAATCACATCACCATAGAAGTCAGCTTGTGATAGTCCTTGTCGCAGAAGCGTCCTTAAATTACTTTTATATTTGGAAAGAAGAGCAGGGTTACGATAATAAAATTTTGCAAAGGCTTTACGAAGTTTATGGTAACGGTAACCCTGATTGAGTAGCTTTTTAGTTATACAAAGACTACGAATATTAAAGTCCTCAACTCGAAAACAAGCTCTTGAAAAACGAATAAGTTGAGACACATACACCCCATAAGAAGTTGCGCGGGGAACATCCCCATCCCAGTGGGGATAATTAACAATGTTAAAATTAAAATCATCTCTCTTGTAATAGATTTTGCTAATTATTTCACTATTTTCAATCGAGAGATCTAAAACAAGAAAAGAAGCGTTATTATCAAATATATTAGTTTTGTTAAGCTGAAGTTGTTTAGGATAAATATTATTAACCATAGTTGGAAAGAAAGGTTTGTCAGTGTTCAATATGATACTGAGAGGTATCCTTAAAGGCTTTAATAACATCTACCTGGGTATCTGGTGAAAGACTCAACATGAAATCTCTTTTATAGCAAAATAAAAACGAGCCAAACAGGATTTTGACCAAAACATCTCGGATCTTATTTTCGGGTCAAAAAGTCCACAATTAACAGAAGACAGCACTCGACAACACATATCATTACCTATATGACCTGATCGGTTCATGTCCAAAATCAGCATCAACAGATCGACCTGATGCTTGTTGAGTTCTGGATTAGCAAGACGCATCAGACGCTTCCATGTCTTATACGTCACCATGTCTTCACCATTGAAAATAATCTTGATGACATCAAACGCTTGACCAAGCTTTCGCTTTTTGTCTCGAGAACTTCTTTTGATTTCTTCCTGCAATTCACAAAAGAAATGTAAGTTACACGAGGCTCAATTGTTGATTGGAACTATATGGAAGAGAGATACTGTCGTTTGATTTTTAAACTTTCCTCAATTGCAATGCATTTTGCATTTCAACATTCTGCCTGTGTAAACTCCTTAAATTATTTATGCAACGTTTTTATTTAAGATTTTGATAAAAGCACATGCTTTTTTTGAAAGCTTTTATTTTGTTATTTCATTGTTAATCACATATTAACAGTTTAGAAAATAGTGTATATTACATTTGTTTTATCGCGAAATGAAATATTAACAGTGCTTAGTAGACTGATCGAAAGCACCTGCTTGTAAGAAGATGAATTTATATAAGTTTTCACAGAAAGCTTGTTTTCAAATCATATCCGTGTATTATATGATATACTGGTCACCACATTTATTGGATAAATATTGTTTAAACTAAAGTGTATTGTAATATATTGATGTTATTGGTCTAACACGTTGATAAATTATTTACTCTACAAACCAATACAAAATATATGCATGGGCATTATACACATTGTTGAATAATGTTGATATAAAACAATTTAGTTTGCAACTTTCAAATGTTGAATCAGATCAAATAAGCAGCCAATGTGCTCATCTAAAGGTCATATATTGCCAACTAATGCATAGTTTGAGAATAGAGCAACACACTACATAAGTTTGACTAAGATGAGTGATATTGGAAATGGCATCCAGCGATGGACAAGCCAAGCTGGCTTCTTTCGTGATAGGCCCGCTGCAAAGGTTTGTTTATAGTGAATGAATAACTTTGACCTATTGAGCACCTAAATGATTAGGGTTCCTTCTCTCATCAAGGGCAATTCACACATGAAGTTTTATGAGTGTGGGTGTCATACTTCCAAAGTTATCGCATGAAGTGTGTATTTCCATGATCTACTGACCCCAACAATTAACAGGGTTCCTCCTCTCACCAAAGACAATGTACCCATGCAGTTCTACGAGGGTGGGCGTTATACTTCTTCCGAAGTTATCGCATTAAGTGTGTAATTCCTTGATCTACTGACCCCAAAAAGTAACAGGGTTCCTCCTCTCACCAAAGACAATGTACCCATGCGAGGGTGTGAGTTATACTTTCGAACGTATCGTGAGGAATAAGTAATTGTTTATGAACAGACGTACATTAGGTATGTTGTAATAACAAAGAAAAAATGAATCTTCAAATTTTGTTTCTTTTAATCTAATTATATGCAAGCAGGTTTAAAGTCAAAACGATACTGGAAAGTATAATTAGGTGTGCTAATTGTAATGCTTAATAAATACTTCATGCTTACCGTTTGTCCTTTTAACAGGGAAGATGGGTCTGAGGATGAGGATAAGTCTGAGGATCTTTTCAATGAATGTCACAGAGTATGACATCCAGTCCTGGGCAAGATGAGTTTCACAGAGGAGTAAAACAATCAGCAAAACCAAACTCACGGAACATATTACTTAGAAGTGGAGTAACTGGTTATACATTATATGCAATGCGGATCATCCACTAGTCTCCCCTGATAACACTCTCCAAACAACTTGGTCCAACCATTTATTGTTGTTCTCTGTATCCATTTCAATATCTACTTATGCACATTTGCAATATCCTCTTTGTATTAGAATTTGAGTTATGTGTTAATGAAGGAAAATATTATTTCAAATATTAGCATATTGTGTGAAATTATCATATAGTATTCTGTGCATCGTCCTATGTAATAGACAATAAGGATACAAAATACCATGACCAAGTCAAGCGTGATGATTAGGCTAGACGGGAGATAATTTACTGATTACAGAAGCCTGCAATTATTAGTGTTACATACCTTCATGTTCTGATTGTAGCTGTGGTAAGCGACGGCAAGGAAGACATTGAGGAGCATATAGAAGCAAACCATCACATAGATAAAGAAGAAAATGCAGTAGAAGTGACTCTTGTCATATGCAGGCATCCTGTAACGAAAGGTAAACTAATATATTATTACAGTATCGAACTAAGTGCGGTTCAGCAATGTGGTTTTAATATAATTTAAAAACGTGCAACGACAATTGCCAATTATATCAACATATTAAAATTGTCCTTTTCGCAAATTTTCTCCGAAATGGATCATTTGTTGTTGGAACAGAACATTCTGAGATGTTGTTCCCTGCCAAATACTGAAACAACAGTTGTGGTTGCAATTAAATTATATTCATGAAAAAAATAATATTAACGTCGATAGATCACCTTGATATAACAAGTATTATAAGTGCTATAAAATAGATATAACATCAATGACATAAATTCTAATGCAATTTTATATGGATAGTTTGGCATCTATATTGCACTAAACAAGGAGGGCTCAGTTTGGTATCTACATGGAGATAGCGTGGGATCTGTATTGCACTATATACACAGGTTGGGCTCAGTTTTGCATCTTTCTTGCATTATGTACACAAGAACTGCTCTCGTAAGTTTGCAAACGTCTCTATGATTCTACACATGAACGTCATGTTTGTCAATTCAGAGATATCATGCACTATTTTCTTAGTTTCGTGTCATACCTTGCGCATAAACGCCGAGTGTTGTAAAAAAAACAACACCGAAAGTGAAATAGTTCAAATCTGCCTAGTTTCTTGGTGTACGTTGTTTCTAAATAAATACGGGACACTGAAGCACTTGAATAAATGTGTATATATGGAAACATTTATGCAAACACTGCAAACAGCACAATCAGATGTGGATACGAATGCGGAAATAGCTACTGTACCAAGCAGTTCACGATTTTCATCGTGTTTGATATTATGTTGTGATTTTTTTTCGGCGTAGAATGTAAGCAAATCTTAATCGACGTAGAATGCAATAAAAACTCCCTTTTATTTAGTCGGTGAGGTGACCTTAAATGGACACGACAGGCATCGCAAAAAAATAAACTAAATAATTAAACAGGGCAGATTTGAATTTGACACTTTATGAAATGTGCTGTTTCTTGACAACACTTGGCATTGTAAAGATCCATTTATTACAATCAGACAAGAAATCGAGTAAACAGTGAGCAATTACCTCTAAATAGACAAATATAGCTAGCACTTGTTCCATCCTAGACGATTGTAAAGTCACGTATCCCTATCCGTTTTGAAAGGGCAAACCAACCAAGTACTGAAAAATTGATCATGGCTCTCTGATAGACAATCCATATTCATGACGAAAGGTTTGCAATTAAGTATGGCATTGGTAGTAACCACATATAAACAAACAAGGAGTATACATTCTCGTTCAGATTGTTGGTTTCACCAGAAAATATAAAAATCACAGAAATATGCGGTACTCACATAACATCCGGGTTATTGGACGTGGTCACAAGAACGTACAGATCCCAGAAGCACTCTATATACGTCTGGAAATACGGTTTGTTATCGGGATATGTAATACCTGTCCTAAAATTAGATTAAAGGTAAATAAGATTTCGTCAGACTCTTATACACGCTATATAAATACAATGTTTCATTAGAAAATTTTGCCAGACGATATAAATTAAAAGAGGACAAGATAAACTAAACACACGGCGACGGACACATTACTCATTTTAAAGGTTTTAAATGTCCCCTTTTTGGTATTTTCAAATACTCCTTCAAGTTAATATACTTTCATATATGAATGTCTATTCCTGCGATCCTCATTCTGTAATCGGTTTCCAAATTATTTTGCAAGTCAACCTAATAACATATTCCAGATAGACTATGTGTTGTGAGGGAACCAAGTAGACTAATACACCCTACGCAATACTCCTGTTTGAATGGTATTGTACGTGAATTTTAGCACAAGTTAGTGGAGCGCTGTGGTCTAGTGGTAGAGCGTTGGACCCATGATCCAAAAGTCGTGGGTTCGATTCCCGTCATTGCCATATGCGTTGTGTCCCTGAGCAAGACACTTTATCTGCATTGCTTAGTACTGGTTCTACCCAGGAAGACATCGAGAGTGATTCAAATATGTTCATAGAGCTTTCGTTACAATCGATGTAAAATAAATAAGTTTAAACTAAAGGAATAATAAAAAAGAAATGAAGGTGTTTAAATTATATATATCGATTTTACTATTTCTTGACCCTACTACCTAGATTGGTATGCAAAGAATTTATTTTGCAAATGATATGCTAAATTTCTTAGGTTTGTGTTAGTTCTATAATCTGGCATATTATATACATATGGAGAATATTATGTCAGTGCCTTTCACTATCAAGTATATTAGGCGAGGCTTAGAAAACGAAGAATGGCGAGGCTCTGCTGAGCTAAATAAACTTGATAGTAAAAGCCACTGACATAATATTCTATTTATCATGTAGATTATCCACATTTTCTGTATGAATTACTATTATTACCTATTTCTCAGAATGTTACGCTTATCGAGGACGCCGCCATGTTGTTGTTTTTTGTTTGTTTTATGACGTCAGGCAACGTTACGTGCATGACGTCATTTAACGTTACGTACAGTAAACGCCGCATTTATTTGCTCTATTGGTCAGTGCCTAATAAAGCAAAATGTATTAGGTCACCCCTTTATTAGGCAGAACATTGCATATCTGCATGATAGAATCCAATGTAATCTACAAAGGCAAAGATGGGAAAGTCAATTTATTGATTCAACAATATTGAAGGGTGGATGCAACCGTTCCACTTATTATTTCATGTAATTGAAAAGAAACATACCCTTTGAATAGTTGATAAGCTATCAGTGCAAACACAAAGATGAAGAAGTAGAAGAGGGCGATAACATGGGCAATCTCTTTGATGGTCCGTCTAATGTTTCTCCAGGCTCGACGAATCTGTTTCAAATATAGTAGGAAAGTGATACATCATTACGGCTTTCTCACTTGTTTTGACCTTTAATTAGCATTCGTGAAATGTGTATGTCCTTCTTTAACTTCTGGAATTAAATGACTATTTTCACTACTTCTCTTAAAGTTTTCCGGGCATGTTTTGTTTCATGAACATGTTTATGTTTATTTAAATCGAAATCCATACACAACAATAGTTATTTACAATTCACACATTGCAGTATCTGTGAAAAGCGAGAATAAGATTTTATTTGATGACGCTGAAAAGGCACAAATTAATCCACAGGTAAATGTATTTATCGATTATCTGGCAATAGTTGTGCAGCTTTACCTCATTTCCCCGTGCAGTCACGCAGTGGTAAAAGTAGTATCTACGTCATGCAAATAATACTTATTTTTACATACAACTTAGTAGCGGTTTTCAATATGTTTCTCTCCGAGACTATCAAGAAAGGTTCGTATATTGTTTAAGAGTTAAATTTTTTTAATTGATATTACTACAAAAAGTACGGCCATTCATTTTAAAGGTTTTCCCTTGTCTTAAAACATGTTTTAATTCTTTTGACCTCTAGTTCAGAGTGTCTGTATCCTATTTCACGTGCTCTTAACCCATTTCCCCAGTTATTCCTCTTTCGTCCGGGTTTTGACCACATTCTAGAGTTACTTCATCCGTATTCACCAATTTTCATTTCATACTCCTCAAAATGGAGTGTAATTTCCTTCTTAAGACGTTTGTCTAGGATGTAAATTTGTATAGTATATAATTAGGTAATTGCTTTCAATAAATCGCTAGAGGTTCATTTATAAAAGCCTACATTAATGTAATTAGAAACGGTTGTTTATATTTTGACAGACGTAGATATTTGTTTAAAGATACTATAGCAAGAGCACGCTTTGCTGCACTCTAGAACCGTACCAAGGTGGTATCCCAATTATCAACCCTTGTATGTTTGTGATGTTTCATACTTTACTGTGGAATATATACATGTCTGTGTAATTATCGTCTGGAACAAAGGTTCGGTTGTCTGCGTTCCTTGAATGAACTTGAATTACCTTGCGACTACTTTATTCGTAATGACCAAAAATGTAGATTTTTTATATGACCTCCACCCCCATAAAACATTACAAAACCTTCTTAAAACGAACGGTTTTCATTTCACAGACAAACGGTTTAATGTGTATAACATATAACACTTTATAAAATCATTATTAAATTATGATATACTAACAAGGAAGTATTACCATATCAGGAACATGTCAAGTGATTCTGGTTATGTTTAAGTATAAGTTTAACAGTAGTACGAGACTTAAGCATGATTCTCATGTAATTCTTTCCTGAAGTTTATGGCAGTTAATGATAAAATGGCATTCTAATTTAAAATATAAACAAAAGAGCAAAAACAACAACAAAACAACAACGACAAAAAACATGTATCTTAGTTTCTTTTAGTGGAAGTGGAAATACAAAAGTAAGATTTCAAAAGTAGATATAAAGTGAATGTAAAAGTCACAGTACGTATTAAAAAAGAGTACGATAATGGACCTTTGGAAACGGGCCGAGCAGGACACATACGAAATATTGCAGTCTCGGTTTGATTGAGACTGTTCATGAGCGGTAGTGAAATATGCTAGCTACCGCTCACGCCCTTCTAGCCCCGGGTTGAGCAGAACTCAATATTCATAAAAATCAACAGTACAGAATTTTAACCACCCCGAAGATGACAAGCATATGGCGGTGGATATAGCAATATTTGTATCTTTATTTCATCCCCTATATCCAGTGGCGATGATGATCCAGGGTCAAATAAAATGGAATGCTCCGAAGAGCGAAAATAAACAAAAAGGAATTTAGTTGCGAGCAGCGGTTTATGAAACCTGCGTATCACAAGTAACAGCCAAAATACTAAATTAAAGGCAGACCAACATATCCCACGAGTGGTTAAACAATACCCAGAGCCTTTTTTCGGCCGGAGTAGTGGAACCACCGAGAACGAAAATAAGTAAGAGAAACAAAGAAATTGAAAATTCACCACCGGTCACTAAATAATCAAACAACAATTACACAGTTACATAATCATTTAGAAATAATGTTGAGACATTACAAAAGGTTTGACAATTGGTGTATAACATTGGAACGTGCCAGTGGTAAAAGTGACACGGGGTTAGAGCGCATCTTAACGTCTCTGACGGTACTGTCATACCGATGAAACGGGTCTGTGTTAAATTAAAGAAATGCTCGCCGCTCTGAAAAGTGTGTTTACCTGCCTGCAGTCGGAGAAGTTGACAATAAGAAATGCCCTGAGCACCCTAGAATATCTGACGTGTTTGGTGTCGGGGTATTCGTTGACCATAATCACATACACTATCATGTCTACAGCTGTTATCTGCAATAATAACCAGACATAATAAAGTACTAGATATTCTCATATACTGAGACCAACATATGTATCTTAAAAGGACACACGACAATCTCGCGGCATCCTTAGTTTTTCTACATATTAATTATAAGAATAGTATAAAGCAAATTGTTTTTGCATATTACTAATTGTTGATTACATTTCACAAATGAAATATTCAAACCTATGTTAGAATAATGAAGAAATTTGAAAACATAAAACTGTATTTAAATATACGAAAGAAGATTTAAAGTCAACTGATACTGGATTAATAAATCGAGGAGACTAATTTTATTGCAAGATAAGATCATTTAAATTTAAGATAGCCATGTATCCCTGTAAACAACTGTAATACAAGTTCACTAGAACTAACAAACAGTGATATCATTCACTCTATACACGTGTATATGAATGCTTTAAATAAGTTGTTATACCTTTTGGTTTATCAATAATATCTATTCTTGCTCATGTAGGCTAGCCTCGTTGAAACCGTTCGCGTTTAGATATGTACGGACAATAGCACAGATCGATATTGACGTCACACAATAGATTCATTCAATAGATTCCCGATCTGTTTTCAGACAAAATCATATATTTGTACGAATGAAATCTATTTTTAGTATTTTTACCCAATCTTGATCCGTGCTATCAGTTACTTTGATTTTACTCTTTTTTTTATTTCGTACTAACATACGTTAATAGTATCATTACTTACGATAAGAATAAATATTACAAATATATTCTTAAGATCCCTGAAGAACTTTTTGGTTCGTCTCCAGTGTTTATGATGGTACGTTCTGATGGCGATGTACACCAGACATAATACTTCCACCGACATAGTTGCCTGTATAGTTAATAGAAATGCGCCATGGAAATTGTTAATAGACATGGGCCAGTACTACGATACTGGCTGTATTCGAGTATAGCTCTTTAAGTTTGTCTACGTATTTTTGTTTATGTAGATCAAATATATAACAATTAAAAGTCATCCACAATAACTGCATTCTAATGTGACTTTGTTTCGTGGATACCACAAGCATCTCGTAGGTATTGTAAAAAAAAGAAATCAAGGCATGTTGCATTATCTATTGCATTGTGCATTATGGTGATAAGAAGGGTACTACAAAATAAAGATGCAACAATAAATGAATAGCTTTCTTTATACATTAATAAGCACATTTAACGGTAACTCTGACAGTCCAATACTGTCCAGCTAATATGTTATGATTTAAAATGTAGAAAAAATAATCTGGATACTGTATCAGTTATTTATTTCTGACATTTAGGCTATTGTGAAGGAAAGATTAGATATATATCCTACATAATATGGTAAGTGGAAATGTTCAACCGATGGCTCCTCAAACAAGACCAGGGATAAATTCAGCAGAATCGCCAGGTATAGCAGTCCCAGTGAGCGGCTTCGATTTGTACAAGTTGTAGGACCTGAAAGTATAACGTAACGATACATTAGACAAAGGCTTCACATTTTTGTACGATATGAGTTGTATACCATAAACACGGTTGGTAAGTTTGTTTTCAGATCCTTACTAATTATAATGTGTATATAATATATGTGAACATTATGAAATAAGTACTGTTTAAACCACAGTTGTTAAGTAATCTTGACATTAGTGGATGGTGTAATATCGGTATGCAACCGTACGTGTACATACATTACTGATCGTGTAAGCCATTTTACAACATATATATTTGTGTACATTTTATATAGACATTACCAAGCATGTATCATTGGTATGCAATACCACATGGTGTAAATATGTGATATTTAAATATAAATAATAGAGAGAAATAGTTTCATTAGTTTGCAATTAAAACATCAAAATAGATATTCTCTCTCTCTCTCTCTCTCCCTCTCTCTCTCTGCATATATGTATACGCTGAGTAATTCCAAGAAGCGGAAATGACAGGGAATGTCATGGTACAATTGAGCAGACGAAGCAGGTAAATGACAAATAAGTGGTTGTCGTTACACAGGCAAACATGCCTTTGAGTTGTTTATTGTATAGAAATTTATTTTTAATAATTATAATTACAGAATTATAATAGGTTAAATTTCAGAAAATTACTAATACCAATAAGTCTGAATTAGTCATATGTTTATGTACTGACCTTTTCATTTATCCTTGACTATGGTAGGCAAATTTGTATTTGATCATGCCTTTAAAATACCTTTACATTTATCTTTAATTACGATAAAAGCCGATGTAAGAGACACGTGACACTGCGCTATACACGGAATTCACCCACTGAAATGTTTTTTAAATTATTTGCTTGGTTGTTTAAAAAATATTGAGTTTTCTAGATCTGAAAAGTAGGCGACATATTACAATGTCCACTGAGATAAGTTGGCGTTAAAGCGGCACAATCTATACTTACATCGCACACCTCTAATGGTGAGTCTTTATATTTGTTATTTTATTTTACCAAATCATGACAAAAACGGTATTTATGGCACAAGCTTTGACGCAGGACGTCATGGTCGAGCAGTGCATATCATACTTATCAAGAAAGCATTATAAATTCCCAGAAAATCATTGCTTCTTGCAGGATCAACTTGAACACACGACATATATACCGATATTTTTGATATTCGTCGAAATGAACCATCCGTGAGTCAGTCATTCATTCCGAGTATAAGCCAGTACTATTCACAGTATCGCATTCAGCATATCTTATATAACATCTTAGTATTTTCCGGGATGCAATTTAAGTAAATATGTATACATTGTTATGTGTATGTTGGATTGAATAATTAATTGTCTTTGAACACGACACGAGTGTGAAGGAAGGTCAGAGAGAAAGAGAGAGAGAGAGAGATGAGAGAGAGAGAGAGAGAGAGAGATGAGGGGTAGGTTGCCGAGAACCGAGAGGTCGGGGTGGGGGAAGGTCATAGATCATCGTCAACCCCTACTAGGATTTCTTATTCATACACTGTTCATAGTATCTTTTTTTTTGCTTTTAATAACTCATTTATACATTCTAATGAATACCAGAGATCAGTAAAGGACAATACATAACCATTGGACATTCAAATTGGACATTACCTTTATAATGGTTACTACATGGGATACTACATGTATATTACATGTATTGCTTTGGTTGATTGGAACATATATATAATTGTGTTTTTCTTTACACATTATACGAACAATTATGGCCACCCTTTTTTCCAGTATACTGGCACTATCCAAGCTTCATTTGTTTATCATATTTTATTACAATTTCACATTTTCATATTTATATTAAAAATGATCAAAACCTACCTAACATATTTTGGTTCCGTTTTTTATATCCACAGTTCGTCCTTCCATGGCATCACTGACAAGAGTGGCGGCAAGTCGAAGATCCTGGTAAAAAACACATGCAACTATTGTTTGGAGCGCTTGTTTCATCCTAAATGTCTTTTACTTTTCAGACACAATTGTGTTAGTATTATATATCATCGAAACATGCATTTTAGTGGTAAATAAAAATACCTTCCTTTTCAAAATCAGTTGACAATTAAAAAGAATGAAAAATATGTTTTAGATAGGGTATTTTCGAATACATCAAGCATTTGGAAGAAATTATTAGTTGTTATCTCCACTGGCCGAAAACCATGTATGAAAATAATGTTGAAAATAAAGATATTATATTATAAAAAAAAAAGTTTGAAAACCAGCCAGATCGGCTTAATTTCACTGGAGTTATGGCCCGTGTTTTACTGAAAAATGCCATAGTAAGCCTTGTGAACACTCTAGCACTTTTATTTATTATTTGATCTTTACCAAACTTGCACAGATTGTTAATACCAATGAAAGCTTGGATAAGTTTGAAAACCAGGAAATTGGGTCATTAACACCAAGGTTATGGCCCTTGTTTTTTCCCTGAAAAATGCCATATTTAGCCTTGTGAACACTCTAGCACCTTCATTTATTATTTGATATTTACCAAACATGCAAAGATTGTTAATATCAATAAAAACTCGGATACGTTCGAAAATCAGCCAAATCAAATCAGTATTACCGGAGTTATCACCCCTGGTTTTTTTCTGAAAATGACATTTTCTGCCTTGTGAGCACTCTAGCACTTTCATTTATTTTTTGATCTTTACCAAACTTGCACGGATTTTTAATATCAATGAAAGCTCGAATAAGGTTATAAATCAGCTAATTTGGGTCTGTAACACCAGAATTATGGCCCTTGTTTTTTTCCTGAAAAATGACATTTTCTGCCTTGTGACCTTAGCACCTTCATTTATTACTTAATCTTTACCAAACTTGCATAGATTTGTAATATCAGTGAAAACTCGGACAAGTATGAAAATCAGCCAATTAGGATCAATAACACTGGAGTTACGGCCCTTGTTT
Source organism: Cyrtodaria siliqua (assembly GCA_037043455.1). Taxonomy (NCBI): domain Eukaryota; kingdom Metazoa; phylum Mollusca; class Bivalvia; order Adapedonta; family Hiatellidae; genus Cyrtodaria; species Cyrtodaria siliqua. The sequence goes on along the minus strand of JAWPHD010013922.1, from coordinate 9,229 downwards.
TTTCTGAAAAAATGAAATTTTCTGCCTTGTGAACACTCTAGCACCTGTATTTATTATTTTATCTTTACCAAACATACATTGGTTGTTATTATCGATGAAAACTCGGACAAGTTCGAAAACTTGCCAAATTGAATGAGTAACAGCAGAGTTATGGCCCTTGATTTGCTGAAAAATGCCATTTTCTGCCTTGTGAACACTCTAGCACCTTCATTTATTATTTGATCTTTACCAAACTTGCACGGATTCTTAATATCAATAAAAGCTTGGACAAGTTCGAAAACCAGCTAATTTGGATTGTTGGAGATATGGCCCTTGTTTTTTTTTCTAAAAAAAAGTTATGTTTTGCTTTGTGAACACTCTAGCACCTTCTGTTATTATATGATCTTTACTAAACTTACAAAGATTGTTAATATCAATATAAGCTCAGACCAGCTCGAAAACCAGCTAAATTGTATAAGTAATACCGGAGTTACGGCCCTTGATTTAAAAAATGCTGTATTTTGCCTCATTTGGACAGATTTTAATAAAACTTTGCAGGGATGATCAGTACCAATTCTAGTTATGTTTATCGTCACCGTGTTCCAGTTGAATGATTTTTGGCAGAATTATGGCCCTTTAAATGTTTTAATACACAAACTTTGTCCGGACTTTTTTTCCTGTACCCCTAGCCGGATTTCAGAGATATTTTGCAGGGATGATCAGTACCAGACACTTGAATGGTTTTTGGCTGAGTTATGGCCCTTTGAAAGTTTTACTACAAACATTTTATCTGGACTATTTCTCTTGAACCTTTTACTGGATATAAACACAACTTTGCACGGATGATCAGTACGAAACCATATTTCGGTTGAAAGATTTTTGGCTGGGTTATTGGCCGTTAACTGTTTTAATACAGAAAGATTGTTCGGGCTACGTTCTCCTGAACTCCTGACCGGATTTCAGTGAAACTTTGCAGGGATGATCAGTATCAGGCCTAGTTGTGCATGTCATCGCCGTGTTCCGATTGAATGAATTTTGCGGAGTTATAGCCTTTTAAAGGTGTTGATACACAAACTTTATCCAGACTAGACTCTTCTGAACTCCTGTAAGAATTTCGAAGAATTTCAATGAATATTTGGCAGGGATGATGAGTACCAAGCCTAGATGCGCCTAAAATCGCTGTGTTCTGGTTGAATGTGTTATGGCCTAATATACAAAAACGTTATCCAGAAAAGTTTTCCTGAACCACTGGCTGGAGTTCAGTGAAACTTGGCCGGGAATAATCTGTATCAAGCCTAGTTGCGCATGTTGTTAGTGTGTTCCCCGTCAGACTCCATATAGCAAGTAGAGCAATACAGGCCCTCTTGGGCCACTTGCTTAATTTTATCTAGAAATGGTTGTATTTGTTGGATAATCGTAAATAAGGTTACAGTGAACATATTAAGCTAACTAAAAGTTAGGTTTATACTGTCATAGCAATAAGGAGTTCTTTACGGGAAACTCCCCATAAAAAAGTATTTATTTGTCTTTCTATTTATAAAAGTAAGGTATTTTCACCTACGACTAAACTTTCCAGTTCCAATGATATATAATGTATTTAAGTATTGTCAAAATATTGATTACGTAAATTGCTGAAAACCTTTCACTGAAACATCCCTGAGCTCCCACACCCTCCCCCATCCGCCTAATAGTATTTATAGACATTTTCACTAGTTGCGGAAGTATATGAAAACACAAGTGAAACTGGGATAAAAACATCAGTTTTTGATGATTTAAAATGTTCAACAGTTATACTAATAAGTTCTAATTATAATAATTTATATCGATATAATTTTGGAAAATTACAAAAATGAGCATTTTATAAATGACAAAACAAACCTCTACTGACTACATTCCATGTACTTTTCTTATTGACCAAGGTATGTTATTATTACAGCACGTATTAATTTATTAGAACCAAACTGTGTAATGTTTTTTTCCAGAAAATATGGTATAACAAGTAGCAATACATTTGTTTTAGCCATCAGACTCATTTCACTACGCTTACTAACTGTGTTTGGCTCACTATAAGATATAAACTTAACAAATACAGTTTAGGATTGATTTCCAAGGATTTAAGTACAAACACAAAATAAAAAAACGTCAGCCATTTAAACAACAAGATGGATTTTACATAAAAGTTGTATTTCTGTGCTTTTTCTTGGAAAACGAACAAGTGTTCGAAAATTTGAAGAAGAGTTACTATTTATTTAATATTGAATTAACTTTCCTTTTGAAAGACTATACAGATATGAATATCAAAATAAAAAGGTAGGTGTAACTTTATACATTAACTATTGATCCGATACGAATCAGAAAGTGATTAAAATAAATTCAAGCACAAGCGTAATTATATCCCCAGCCTACATTTGCATCTAAAATCTCACTAAGCAACATATTTGTTTCTATATTATTTTGCAATAAGGACCATCACATAAATGAGAAAATGGTCCTATAGAAATCACACCACCCAAACGCAATGTCACCGTAGACAATGTCACCGTAGATCTGCACTGTACCACAATCAGATAGCAATGAAAAGGACAATACACAACACAAATAGTGGTGAAAACAGGGTTACCGGCTTGGAACGGTCAGTAGGCAATACACAACACAAATAGTGGTGAAGACAGGGTTACCGGCTTGGAACGGACAGTAGGCAATATGACCCACTGGTTAGCTTGAATCGATTTTAAGTGTACACAACTTCGCTATTTATCTGTCGTCAACGCTCAGATTGACAAGACAGTGTAAATAAAAGTACATCTCATCAAAAGAAAATATCTAACAATAAATTCCACATCCAGAGAAATAAGGAAACGATACACATATACGTTATTGCAAAAGTATATAAAAAGCATTTAGAAACATCTCAGGATAAGTTATGTAGGCAAAAACCGGTCGTGTTGCGTTGGAACTATGATTAGATCATTATGTTTATACATGTACTATTATTCTATATCTTTACCATATATATATGTATAAATAATTACCGCATCGCTGATCATGTTTTCACTGCCAATTTCGATTTTTCTCCGTGATGTTGTTGGAATGAAAGAGGTATCAATCCTGTCTATATACTTGTATTCATCCTCCGGTATTGTAGGCAATGCGCCTGTCGGTGAAAGTTTCTTTCTTCTGAGAGTAACATTGCCGTCGGTTTCCTCTCCCTGCGCGGAAGCTTTAAAATTAGTTTCATCTTCCGCTCCAACGTCTTCGATTACAATGGCAGGAACTCGCGATAATTTCTTGCCATTTCGCATTGATTGTGCAATAGTTTCGGCCATTTTAAAGAACACTTTCTACATTGCATTTAAAATCCACAAATACATTTACAAATCCATTCCGTATATGCATCCTCATTGTCGACACTTTGTGGCCGTTCTTAAAGTAAAATACATTCATTTATGATTACTTTCTGCTAAATATAAATGTATTTACATCTTCACAGCGAACGCCAACACAGTACAATGGTTTAACTGCGCATAAGAAATGTTTAGAAGGATAAAATATATAGATATTATAATGGTTAATGTTACTTGAAGCAAACGGATATTGGTCATTGACGTTGATAGTGAAGAGTTAGTCTGTTTTAAACGGTCGCATCCGCCCTTTGAAAACGGAAGCTATCATATCAAATAGATAGCCTATCTCTTAAAATTATAATTTACTATTGTGACCAAAACCTACACATTAGCAAGAAACACAACTATATATAGTACACTTCATAATATTCAGACGCGTAGCTAGACCATGCTTCGTCACTAGACCATACTTCGTCATGGGCACTAGACCATGCTTCGTCATGGGCAAGGTATTTGCAGTACCAACACATCATTAAAATTGATTTTAATGCATTATTTTCTTTTTATTGCCAACATTTTCGTACGCAGCTGCGTATTTGCGGCACTCAGTGTTGATTTTTAACCTTAACGTACATGATACAGACTCTGTTTCAGGTATTGGTGTATAATATTACCGTAAATTTTAAATTAAATCCCCAGAGGTCCCCAGGCGTCAATATTTTTGTAAGCAGCTGCGTATCTGCGACACTCGATGTTAGTGTTTAATATTACCATGAATTTTGAATTAAATCCATTACGTGATCCCGCCTTAATTCCATTCAGCGATGGTAAAGCTTATATTAGCAGGATTTTATAACGAATATTTCGACAATAAAACACTGAAAAAAAATGCGATAACCTGTTAAAAAGTATCTATTAAATGTTTTAATGTTATAATATGCAAACTTTTTAAGCCGAAATTAAATATTGCATACCCCAGCCAACCCCGTTTTCGCTTCTTGGAAGGGGTATGAAACTTAAACCTTGGACCATGTAATGACCAGATGTCCTTAGGCGATAATTAAAACAACTAATTTACTAATTTAAAACTTACAATCCTGTAAAACGTTTTAAGCCTTTTATGCATAAGCACAGTGCTCATGGGACACAACGTAAAATTATATTGGTTCACAGGAGTTACTGAAATCATAAATTCGCCATAGTTTGCAAAGTTTATTTCTATTGTTTAGATTAGATTGTGTACTTCCCTGAGGAAAGTTTATTTCTTTCCTATTTATTTCATTGCGTAATTATCTTTGTTATAATTGCAAATGTAACAACAACGAAATTACGAACGCCATTTGTAACAAAATTTCGGCAAATATAACAATTTTCCGCTAAATGTTACAAAATCAGTTTTCGCTAAAAGTTAAAAACATGTGCCATATGTAACACAAGTTTAGGTTCCGCTAAAAGTTACAACCACTTTCGCTGAATGTCACAACTTTCGGGGGATGTTCACACTGCCATCCCCTCCACCTCGGGAAAACAGTTTTGACTGTTCCCCAAACACACATGTGATAACTGTTTTATTACCTGATTAATGTTACTGTACAAAACAGTGAAAATGAAAATTTGTTTTATAATGGGAACCTATGGTGAAAAAAGCAACATGACGTCACGCAAACGAAATTCCAGCACGTGAGGGAAACAGTCGAAACTAAAGCCCGGTATAAACAGTTCGTTTTCACCGGGAACAGTCTTTTCCTTAGTGAATTAGCACGAAATGACGATATAGCATTTATATAGGAGATCAGGTAATAATAAAAATTGCTTCACGCTTAGGGTATAGGCAATTTATACAGGAGTGTAAACGTGAGGTATAATAATAAAGTTTTAAATTATTTTCTAAATTATTACTTACTTGTTTAACGATACAGTTTGGGGATTCTAAGCAATTCCTGCTGTCATCCATTATTTTGTATTTTTCATTTACATCTATATCTCTTGTTGACACAATTATCGTTTTCTGTAATGAATTGTTAACCGCGTAAAGCGTTACATCAAGAGAACGATTATTATTTCATCTACAGGTATATCTTCATCTGAACTCATCACCTGCAACGACTGTTATTGCTACTGCATGGTGCCTGCATAAATCCATAAGATAACGTTGGTGTATTCTGTGTTGTTTCCTGAACGCTATTGTCCGCAATATTTGCCATACACTAGTTTTGAGCTCGGACTATTGCCAACCCCAATGTGGCGACCCAGCCTTTAAAGAAGGTCAACTGACTTCCTCAAACACTGACTTTCAACTCATGGTGTTACCTTGCCTATAATTTCATGTACCAAGCAGCATATACCTGTTAGAATATGGCCATATATGATAAAAAAGGACCCGGTGCAAATAAAGTACTATTATTATTCGTCTAGCGGCCAATTTTCAAATGTTTAAGTTGGTTGCACCCCCAAGTAGAAAATATCCAATGCTGCCATGGTTCAGACATGGTTTTATGGCATTCAAAATCCCATGTTGTGGCAAGTTACTGGTGGTCAATTTTTGTAAATTTGGGTTAAAATTTGCGTTTTTAGACGAAAATGGTCTGAAAACTGGTATCATTTTATAAAAGAGTATGTGAACATACTATACTAAAATCAATTTGAATGCATGTAATGTTATACCAAACCCATTTCTATGTAATAATATTATACATAAAGAGTCGTACTACAGGAAGTGCGTGCACAACTTGTATTAATACACTTGGTAAACGAAAGAAACTATCACTGTGCAGAATGAATTAACCATGTTGCCTAACCCAGGATAGAAAATATCACTGTGCGGAATGAATTAACCATGTTGCCTAACCCAGGATAGAACATATCACTGTGTGGAATAAATTAACCATGTTGCCTAACCCAGGATAGAACACATCACTGTGTGGAATGAATTAACCATGTTACCTAACCCAGGATAGAACATATCACTGTGCAGAATGAATTAACCATGTTGCCTAACCCAGGATAAAACATATCACTGTGCAGTATGAATTAACCATGTTGCCTAACCCAGAATAAAATATATCATTGTGCAGAATGAATTAACCATGATGCCTAACCCAGGATAGAAAATATCACTGTGCAGTATGAATTAACCATGTTGCCTAACCCAGGATAAAAGATATCACTGTGCAGTGTGAATTAACCATGTTGCCTAACCCAGGATAAAACGTATCACTGTGCAGAATGAATTAACCATGCTGCCAAACCCAGGATAGAAAATATCACTGTGCAGTATGAATTAACCATGTTGCCTAACCCAGGATAAAACATATCACTGTGCGGAATGAATTAACCATGTTGCCTAACCCAGGATAAAACATATCATTGTGCAGAATGAATTAACCATGTTGCCTAACCCAGGGTAAAACATATCATTGTGCAGAATGAATTAACCATGTTGCCTAACCCAGGATAGAACATATCATTGTGCAAAATTAATTAACCATGTTGCCTAACCCAGGATAGAACATATCATTGTGCAGAATGAATTCACCATGTTGCCTAACCCAGGATAGAACATATCATTGTGCAGAATGAATTAACCATGTTGCCTAACCCAGGATAGAACATATCATTGTGCAGAATGAATTAACCATGTTGCCTAACCCAGGATAGAACATATCACTGTGCAGAATGAATTAATCATGTTGCCTGACCCAAGATAGAACATATCATTGTGCAGAATGAATTAACCATGCTGCCTAACCAAAACATATCACTGTGCAGAATGAATTAACCATGTTGCCTAACCCAGGCAAAGAATTAATGAATCTCTAGAATTAATACAATTATTTCATTATACTGTGTCAAATAAAGTCTGTGTTGCCTCTATAGCAACCACTGTGTCTTTATAACGGAAACATTTTTCAATGTTCAAGGTTTGTGTAAATTTACCTATATTAGGAAATCCACTTGCCTTAAGAGGTCTTACTACATACGTTAAGTGATTTCCGAAGACAGGTTAGGCTGCAGTTAGTACGCAGATCAATATTCGGAAATAAGAAATAGACACAATACATAATATGTTGCTTGCAAAACATAGTTGTTTTCAGAATTGAAACATCGCCTCATAGGAGATAGGCAGGAGGGATTTCTTTAACAAGCACCTTCTTTAAACTAAAAAAAACACCCCAACATTGAACATTGTCAGGGTCAAATCGTATTTTCAATACACATAGGGAAAGAAGTGCAACGTCTTTTTATAACCAAACCAATAACAATTTATTTTTTAATTTCCCTTGCAATGAATTATGATCCTTTTTGAAGCTACTCAAAAATGCCATCAATAGTATTAGCTTTATTGCCATGTTTCATGAATGTCGTGTTCGAACTGACTGAAACTCGCAGGACACCGGCGCCCCTACGCCGTGCAGACGTGGGGAAAGTTTTGCGGAGGTGCTCCGACGCTCGGCGGAGTTATAAGCGAAAAACCCTAACCATGTAAGAAAATGAATTGAAATTGCGTTTATTTGTAACGTGTAATTCATAGTAGAGCATTTAAAAATTATAAAAACGATTAACAGTTGTCGTAAGTTGTTTCATAAAATGGGGCCCTGGGTTTAGATAGCTTTAAAATATCCACAAAAGATCATTCATAAATATAATTCACCAAATTCTGCTTTTTTGACATCACAAACAGAGAAAAATCACTTTAGATGTAGCTCTGATTTTGAAGTTACACAGATGGAATGAGGTTTTATGGCCCTTCATGCACACGTGCATAACCTTCATGCACACGTGCATAACCTAGTATGCCATTACAACATGTCATGGCCAGCATGTTACTGTGTTTAACGCTAGGGCAGTTAAAATATAAAGGTTTTCCATTTACCAAAAAAATATAATTATATAAGATTTGCAGTAAATGATAATATCTAAATAATATGTCATTGAAAAAAAGGAACAATTGGCTACTTGACTGACATTATATTGTCATTTCCCTTTTTTTTTAATGTAAATTTACATGAAATCGTTAATCTGACAATATATGCTCCATAGTTCCAACATATATTGCCTCTAAAATGCAAATTTACACGATATATATCTTTTATTCGGATCTTAACTTACTGGACTGGACACCAAAACACATTTCGTTCCATGAATAGTCAGTAGCAATTGGATAATAAGAAAAAAAAGACGAAAAAAAAGCAATAGCTGGTAGCGGCACTACTGTTTAAGCCAGATAAAAGCTCACACTTTGTATACATGTATTTGTGTATGTTCATCTATCTCTTACACTGTGATTCACATGGAGATGGGTATACCATTCCATCACTCCAAATTGATTCTAGTATGCTCAAATATTTTTCTATAAACTTATTCCAGTTTTTTTGTGATTTTCTTCACATAAACGTGCGATTTTATTAATTTTCTCAACAATCTGTCACTAAATCTCAGAATTTGATCATCGAAAACATTCTCTATCCAATGAAACATTTGGATAGATGTATTAACCATTATTTTATCACTTCAGTTAGATAATTTTGTGTTCAAACGACTTCTTAAAAATTGATTCCTGTTTACGGCGAATTTTGATGAAAAACTCACTTTTCTGTTGTCAATCATCGTTCACTTAAAACACTTTTTTTCTAATACATCTTTGTACCTTGCTCTGCTCCACACCGGAAGAGATTTTGCTTTTATTATTCATTAACTACATTCTTAGCTTATAGCCCAGTACCCCCGAATATTGTATTACAGAAATCAACGATTTTCTTCTTCTTTCACCGTTTTTTCCCCAAAAATATCACAATTTGTGCATACATTCCATTTCTTATACTCTGATTTACATAGAGATGGGTATGTCAGAACATATTCCATCACTCCATATTGATTCTAGTATGCTCATATTTTTGTTTATAAAA